>PVKC010005108.1:0-34005 GCA_004027635.1 Crocidura indochinensis | reverse complement strand
TATCTATGAAACATCCATTGTTTTTTATAACAACACCTGGAAGCAATCCTCTACCAGGAAAGATTCTACTGCTGCTCTGACATCTATCTACTCCAAAGAGACTTCCCTTAACACTGAGAAGACTTAAGAATATCTTTTTTTTGTTTTGTTTTGTTTTTTGGGCCACACCCAGTGACGCTCAGGGGTTACTCCTGGCTATGCACTCAGAAGTCGCTCCTGGCAGGCACGGGGGACCATATGGGAACCGGGGGATCGAACTGTGGTCCGTCCAAGGCTAGCGCGGTAAGGCAGGCACCTTACCTGCAGCGCCACCGCCCGGCCCCTTTTTTTTGGTTTTTGGGTCACACCCGGCAGTGCTCAGGGGTTACTCCTGGCTCCATGCTCAGAAAGAATATCAACGACCTGCGTTCTGGACAGGGCTTTCTGCATTGCCCTTTAATCGTGAGGTGAAACTAGAGGAGGCTCCACATCCTGACTTCAATGTAGGATCTGCAGATTCCAGGATCTTTAATACAGAAACATGATACCAACAACAGAGACTGTGTGAAAAATAAAAGTGTGTTGGCACTACAGACAACGATTTGGATTGGGCAAACTAGTTTGCCTGGAGCCTAGAGTTGGTCTGATGCCAGGAAACTTTAGGGGTAGGGTCTCCTTGTATTTAGGCCAAGGTTTTTCCTTTCCATGTCCCCATATTTTGGTGGACCTATCCAAACAATTATTGCCACTCTTAACACCGTTTTAACTGTGCTCCTTTGACTCTTATCCTTAAAAAGAAAAACCCACTTTTGAGGTCAACTTAAACTAATATACATGTGCATGGAAATGTAAAAAAGTACTATGCCTTCAATGTTTAAGGAGTTACATAAGTTTTTTGGCTTTAGATTGCTTGATGTGCTGCTAAGAAGTATTATGTATTACAATCTGGGGACTTGAGGGACAAAGTAATTGTACATGGGTTCTGTTTTATTTTTCTTAATGTTCTTTGGTTGAAAGTTCAAAATTAAGATATCAGCAATGGGACTTCTGTGAATTCTGTTTATGGGTGATCGTCCTTCCACTGTAACTTTACCTTGTCCTCTTTCTTTGCATCTTTCTTTTCATAATTAAAAATAAAAAATTAATAAAAAACTATGAAGATGTCATGGTCCAGGACTTAGAGAATCTGTGGATTTGTGCGGATGACTTCATATGGTGGCAGCAGTGGCTGGTGGACATGGCTGCAGAGATTCTTTCTAAGTATTTTTAAAAGCACGAAATTTGAATTTTATGAATGTCCTGTTGGCACTAGTATTATGAAGGCAATGATATAATTCTTGTCCTTAGCTTTAATAAATATGATTAATCATAATCACTGGTATCCCACTGTGACCCAAAAAAATCTCTTGTATTATTGGAATATACTTTAAAAATGAATATATAAAAATATACTGGTGACTCAATTTGATATATTTAAGAATTTTAACACTTCATAATGAAATTGATTGCCTTTTTCTATATTCTAGACTGAATTAAACAGCTTTGGGATGGCGCAGTAATCTATGATTTAATAAATTTTCCCTGTGAATTAATTTTTAGAGCCATTCTTCAACTCCACCCCAGTTCTACAGTGTGGTACCAAAAAATTTAAACATGAAGTAAAATCCTTTCTTACAACTTTACTCCCAGTTATACTCATCTATAGGTTTTGTGTTTTGTAACTACCCTAAATATGGGTAAGTTAAGTCTTAAAAAAGTAGCATAATTTTAACATCAAACTGACAAAGTGTACATGAAAAAATATAGAGCAATCTTAATAAATTTGTGAATAAGCTAATATAATTTTGTTTTGTTATGGGGCCACACTTGGCAGTGCTCAGGACTTATTCTTGGTTCTATACTCGGATATCATCCCTGGTGGGCTCTCAGGTCCCTCAAGCCAGGAGTGATTTCTGAGCGCATAGCCAGGAGTAACCCCTGAGTGTCACCTGGTGTGCCCCCCCCAAAAAAAAGTTAAAAAAAAATCTATGAGTTTTGCTCTATCCAATGTGATGTTCATTTGAGCCCAATATAATAGTCATTTCCAGACACTAAAAAATAACAAAATTTAGCTATTTTTATTCTATATATTGATTTCTGGGTCACACTCAGCAGCACTCAGGGGATACTCCTGGCTCTGTGATTAGAAATTGCTCCTGCCCACCATATGGGACGCAAGGATTCGATCCACCATCCATCCTGGATTGGCTACTTGCAAAGCAAATGCTCTACCGCTGTGCTATCTCTGTGGCCCATAATTTAAATATTTTTTAAATCTTTTCTGGAATTAATGTTATAAAGTATCATCACCAGTGAGAGGAAAATAACAACTCATGGCTAGCTTCCCCTTGAGGGTTTCAACCTGTCTACAGGAGAATGAAAGTGACCCCAAAAGGTGACTATTTATTAGGATGAGTGAGTTTAAAGTGAAGTCACACTGAAACCTCATCTTTCAATGAGCGCAGCTGACAAAGCCAAAGCTTTGGTTTTGGTGATTTCTCCAAGGAGGCTGCTAGAAAATTCTTTTGTACATAGGCTTCCTGGGGAGAGTCAGGTACTTTGAAAATTTCTAATTAAAGTAACTTAAAGATTATAAAAAACCCAGATGCCAAATAGACTTTCTGACCTTAAAAGACAAACAAAATTTGGGGCCGGAGTGATAGTACAAGCGGTAGGGCATTTGCCTTGCAGGAGGCAGACCCAGGACGGACCTGGGTTCAATCTCTGGCATCCTATATGGGCAACCTCTATGGTCCCCCAAGCCTGCCAGGAGTGATTACTGAGTAGAGAGCCAGAGCGCTGCTGTGTGTGCCCCCTAACCCCCAAGAAAAAGAAAAGAAAAAAGACAAGCAGAATCTACCTTTCTTTCCTTCCCTCTGCTCCCTAGCCAATAACAGATCCAGAAAAAAAATTTAAAGCATAAACATAGTGATGGAGAGATGATATTGTGGATTGGGCATGTACCTTGCAAACAGCCGACCTGGGTTTGAACCCCAACATCACATGTGGTCCCGAGGCACTGCCAGAGAAAAATTGGAAGACATCCAAGTGTACCCCAATAATAAATACAAAGTTCTTTATTATTATTTGGGTGGACGGGCCACACCCAGCGGCACTCAGGGGTTACTCCTGGCTCTGTGCTCAGAAATCACCCCTGGCAGGCTCAAGAGACCATATGGGATGCCAGGATGCATCCGTCCTGGGTCAGCTGCATGCAAAGAAAATGCCCGACCCCTGTGCTATCTCATGGTCCCAATAAACACAAAATTCTATCAAGTCTGAGAGTTAGAAGGAAACTTGTTCTTCTAACTTAACTGACTCAATACTATTCATAGTCCTTGTGTCAAGGGACTCATACTTTATTTTTGTTTCTGTTTCTTCACCCCACCAGATATTCCTAGTTCTTTACTCAGGAATGTGCTTGGGGGAGCATGTGAGATATCTGGATAAGAAACCATGTTCGGTACCACATGCAAGGCAGGTGTGATACCTACTGTACTATTGCTCCAGCCCCTAAGTGCTCATAGCTTTAATAGCTCCATATTTGGAGGATTACCCAGTTACTAAAAGTATCTGCCATGCAAGTATGATCCCTGGTTCTCTTCACCGCCAGAGCACTGTGACCTGGGATCCCAGTGGCACAATACTATGTGCTCTACAGCATTCAGCCATGTGTGAGAGTCCTGGAACTGAGATGTGTGGTTAAAAGTAGGAACCCTGCAAAGCATGAGTAGTGGTCCCAACCCACAACAACACAAGCACCACAACCAAGGTGTGTGTCCTCAAGCTATTGTAGTCACTAGGGAGTGGAGGAGGAGGGGAAAGAGGAAGGGAATGGATGGGTGGAAGAAAGGAAGAGGGGAAAGGAGGGGAGGGCAGGGGAACTATGCTGAGTCAGCAAAACTTGAAACCAGTTTTGAATGTAGCATTATCTCAGTCTGGAGTTACAGATCCAGTTGCCTGTAGGAAGATCTAAACTCAGCCAAAACCAATCTATGGAGAGCATCCAAGTTTAGAAATGAAGGAGAAAAGGGCTGGCTATTACCAATTTAATCAAAGTTATTGAAGTGGGGCTAGGAATACTGTACAGGGGATTCAATCCCTGGCACAACATGACGTGCTGAGTTCCACTGAGTCTATCCCTGAAGATTACTGAGCAACACCTAGGTGACCCTGGTTGTCCCTGTCATCTCAGACCTAACACAGCACAAAGGAGCCCTCCCAGTTAGCCACTTATCAGAAGAGAGGCCTTGAGGCCTCTTGAGCACCATTTGGGAGCCTTTTCTCCCTCAATGAGGTTATTTCAATAATTGTGCTTTAGACATATGCCTGACCCAATCAATATTCACTGACCTTTCACCTGCCTGTGATTCAAATGTGGTCACATTAGAGACAAGTGCTCTACCCACTGTTAAACTCAATGGATCTTTTGGGGCTAATTTCTTCACAGTGATTTTGATTATTTCTCTGATCTCCAAACAAGTGTATTCTGTATAGTCACAAACCAGTCTCTCAACTTTCACCCCATAAGGCATCACCGTTCACTCACTGCGAGCACTCACTGAGAGAAGGATAGAGTCGAGTCTTATGGGCCTCTCTATCCAAGCTCTTTTATTGTTTTGTTTTGTTTTGTTTTGTGTTGGGGACACACCCGGTGATGCTCAGGGGTTATTCCTGGCTATACGCTCAGAAATCGCTCCTGCTTGGGGGACCATATAGGACACCGGGGGATCAAACCAAGGTCCATCCTGGGGCAGCTGTGTGCAAGGCAAACACCCTACCGTTGTGCTATTGCTCCAGCCCCGTTCATCACAGCCCTTTTTGAGATGAAAGAAGGTTGTTGTTTTTTTTCTGGCCCACTTCGGTTTTTATGTGACCACATGCATGAGAAAAGTAACTAGAAGCTACTTTTTTAATCACATTCTTTGCAGAGGAAGTCCAATGATAAACATGTGTCCACAAATGAGCCCAAGAGATTATCTTCCAGTAGTTCTCAAACTTCCAATTTACATAGCAAAACAACGCTATGATGAAGTGCAGAAAATGTCTCTCTCCAACGCCTGCCACTCATGACATCTGCTCCAAAACAATGAGTTCTAGAGACAAAAAATTTTTAATTTTGCTTAGGATCAGCCTAAGAGGCCATGTCATGGTCACTTTTATTTTATCTGTCATACCTCCATTTATCTAAAGAAAGCAACTAGGTATTGTTCACTGAAATCAAACACTTCTTATTATTGGTAGCTAATTTTATTATAAAAAAAAAGTGGGTGTAGACCACCATTGAGTCTGCTAAGCTATGTAATAATTAAACTCTTATCCAGAAGTCTAGAATATAAAATGTAAATACTTGAAGATTTTTCCCAAAGCTATGATTTTAAAAAGTACCAAACAGGGACCAGAGCAATAGCACAGCAGGTAGAAAGTTTGCCTTGCAAGCTGCTGACCCAAGTTCAATCCCCTGCATCCCATAGTCTCCTGACCCTGCCAGGAGTGATTTCTCAGCGCAGAGCCAGGACTAAACCCTGAGCTCTGGTGGGTGTGGCCCCCAAACCTAAATAAATAAATAATAAAAAATTAAAAAGCACCAAGTAGGACCAGGAAGATTGCTCAAATTGCTGAACTTCATGCTTTGCATGTAGGGGTCATGGGCTCCATTCCTGACACCACAGAGTTTCCTAAACATTCTTGAGTACAAAAATCTGAGGAGTAGCCCCCAACAACCTCAAAGCATGGCCTCTTCCAAAACAACAACAATAAAATCGCATAAAGCTTTGGTGAGCTTTGTCCATTCTTTATCCAGGGAAAAATGTCAGCCAACATGGAAGAATGTAAATACAGATTGCTTTAATTGTCTTGAGGTCGATATGAATAGATGAGAATAAAACCTTGAGTCTAGAAGAGGTAACAAAGTGGGTAACACTAAGTGGGAAATGTGAGCTAGAAAAGAATGCATGACGAGAAAAAGGAGAAATCTTATTGTCATTAGTAAGCTATAAGGGAAGCAAAACGAAACTGAAAGAGAATAAGCAGCAACAACAAAATAGACACTATAAAAAGCAGTAATGTACTGAGAGGTTCACTCCAAAAGGCTACAGATAAATGAAAATAAAAATGTCACCCAGGTTGACCTCCATATGTGGGATATTATGTACTGCAGACATATTGCCTGTCCCCTGAACTAGGAGAATGTCTAGGGGGAATGCATGGGAAAAGGACCATGATTCTGCCAATGTTACTGGGGTAGGGACAGCTATTTGAGGATCAGGTAGCCAAAATAACTCTTGGGTTACACCTTATTTTACTAAAACGAAGTTTATCCCTGGTTTCTTTGTATCTGTTTGTTTACAACTTGGTTTCACCCCAAACAAAGATGGTCTCTACTTGTAAACCTAGGTGGGTTTACTGCCCCACCCAGGAGTGATCCCTTCTCCATACTAGGTAGAAGACTGCCAAACTAGACGAGTTTCACCCTCAGCCTGGTCTGGATCATTTCTTGTGCGACCCTGATTCAGATTCGTTCACCTGGGTTTGGAAGTATGGTGCGTGGAGTGATTTTACAAACTCTAGATCTCCAATCTCAGCTAGATGTGTTGGCTAGAAGTGGTGCTCCAAAGCAGAAAGGAGTTGCCTTACTTCTCTTCAAAAAGGGAGTTTTGAACTCTTTTTCACTGCTGGTGGTAATGTCGTCTGGTCCAACCGTTATGGAAAGCAATATGGAGATTCCTCCAAAACCTGGAAATTGAGCTCCCGTATGATTCAGTATACCACTCCTAGGGATATACCCTAGGAACACAAAAATACAATACAAAAATCTCTTCCTCACACCTATATTTACTGCAGCACTATTCACAATAGCCAGGCTCTGGAAACAACCAAGATGCCCTTCAATAGATGAACGGCTAAAGAAACTGTGGAACATATACACAATGAAATATTATGCAGCAGCCGTCAGGAGAGATGAAGTCATGACATTTTTCTATACATAGATATACATGGAATCTATTCTGCTGAGTGAAATAAGTCAGAGGGAGAGAGATAGACTCAGAATAGTCTCACTCATATGGGTTTTAAGAAAAATGAAAGACATTTTAAATAATTATCAGAGACAAAAGAGAGGAGGGCTGGAAGGTCCAGCTCATGACATGAAGCTCACCACAAAGAGTGGTGAGTGCAGTTAGATATATAAATAAACTGAGAACTATCATAACAAAGTGAATAAATGTGGGAAGCAGAAAGTCTGTCTCAAATAAAGACAGGGGTGGGGTGGGGACATTGGTGGTAGGAATGTTGCATTGGTGAAGGGGGGTGTTCTTTACATGACTGCAATCATACAACTACAGTCATATTTGTAATCACGATGTTTAAATAAAGATAAAAGAAAAAAAAAAGGTTTGTGTGCTGCCTTAAGGGAAACCAGCTGTTTTTATGTGAATAATTCTGGTTGGTCAGGAACAGTTTTGCTCAGTTTTGGAAAAGGCCTTCAAGATAGAGAAGAACAGAGGAAGAAGAGTACTAATTGGTATGAATCTGTTTTTAATTGGTCACCCTAGCTGACTAGCCTCGTGACAGCTTCTATTAACTCCCTCTGTTTACTAATCAGGTTGCTTATGTTTGGACTCTGCATTTTAAATAGGATAGTAAGTTTTGTTTCTAATAGGATAGATGCTATAAAGTTTGTGGTAATGAGACAGCAGTATGAGATTTTAGAATGGATAGAAGGTTCGGCAGATTTGATCTGGTGACCTCATAGTTATTAGAAGAGGTGGGGAAAGTGAAGGCAGTTCAGACCTGATCCAGGAAACAAAAGAGAAACAGGCTCGCCCAGTGCCTGGAATGAGTTTAGGAAAGTTGCCCTGGGGTCTCTTGGAGGACAGGGATTGGACCTGATGAAAAGAAGCAAAGAGGGCTGAATGCATGCATGGTTTAATCTCACATCTGATTTGCTTATCAGTCTCTTGAAAGAATATGGATATCTGTTGAATATGTGGGCTGAAAATGTATAAATTATGTGCCTACCCCATGCTCAGGGCTCCAAGTTCCTTTGATTTACAGATCCTCAGCGCTGAGTCTTAATAAATCTATCCTTATATGCTCAAAAAAATTTTTTATTGGTTGATATGCACAGTTGATTCAGTTTTGATCTCTGAAATCCTGTATGCTTTCTTGAGTACTACCAGGAAAGAATCCGGAATGCAGAACCAGGAGTAGCCCTTGAGCATTGCTAGATGTCTTTTAAAACTAAAACCGAAACTAAACAAACAAGTTTGGAAAAAGTCAGTGTACTCTTATAAATTTTAAGAAATATATAATTCAGTGTTACTAAACAGCTTTAAAAAAGGGTCCAGCACAGAGTAAAATCTGATCCTAGCTAGGTAGTACTTAGAACTGAAATGTGGATCAAATAGTTCAAATTTAGAATTTTCTAGTATTTTTTCTAAAAGACATGCATTACTTTTAGATGTACATTACTTTTATCACTTATTTCAAAGGGAAATATTTAAATTCAATGATTCAAGAATAGATTATTTCTAGGTTAAAACAAAAAAACTAAATTTTTCCTAATTTTCAAATGCTTAAAATGTAATACATATTTGTCATAAATTAAACAAGGTATTATTTTGTTTAAAATGTAATATGTATTTGCTATAACTTAAATAGAGTGATATGTGATTGTCTGTTTTAGGGGAGATTTTGGGCCATACACAATGGTGTATACACAGGACTTACTCTTGACTATGTTCTGAAATAACTCATGGAAAGGCTTGGGAACCATTTGATGATAGGGATCAAAAGAAGATAGGCAGCATGCAAGGCAAGTGTCATACTTTCTGTACTACACTCTGGTACCTATAATAAGTTTTTTTTTAATACAGAAAATACAAAGATATGAGAAGTATCTTCCACTTCTACTTTCTTAAAATTTTGGCACATGCTTCTTTTCTTTCTCCCATGCATATCCTTGTTATTTCTAGAACAAGGAATCATACTATGTAAGCTCTGCTATTTTTTATTCCCATCACCAAATTATTTAAATTTGATGTATTTGCATGACTATAAATGAAGGATTGACTTTTCCTATTTTTAAAAGTCCTATGAAATATTCTACTATGCTGATATAAAACTGCTTGGAATGGAGAGGTAATACAGAAGACAGAGCACTTGCTTTTGAGATGACTGATGCAAGTTCAATCCTTAGCATCCCATATAATTCCCACAGCCTTCCAGAAATGATCCCTGAACAGAGAGTCAGGAGTATATTCTAAGTACTTCTGGGTGTGGCTACAAAACAAGAATTTCTTTATCTAATGCCCTACTGATGGAAATTTGAATTACGTTTAGTTTTAAAAATTGTTACAGACAGTGCTATAATCTACCCAAGATTTCTGGGAGATAAGCCTCTGGACTTAAGAATTGCTTTAGTTTTAAAAATTGTTACAGACAATGCTATAATCTACCCAAGATTTCTGGGAGATAAGCCTCTGGACTTAAGAATTGCTTGGTTATTTGGTTGGAGTGGTAGCACAGTGGTAGGGCATTTGCCTTGCATGCAGCTGACACAGGATGGACCCAGGTTAGATTCTCAGAATCCCATATGGTCCCTAAAGCCTGCCAGGAGCAATTCCTGAGAGCAGAGCCAGGAGTAAACCCTGAGCACCGCTGAGTGTGCCCCCTCCAAAAAAAGAATTGTTGGTTCAGATGATACATGCATTGAGAAATATTCTACAACATTTGCACCATTTAAAACTCCTTTGCTATCTTTGTGACCTCAAGGTGGGTCTTTTTTTTTTTTTTTTTTTGGTTCTTGGGCCACACCCAGTGACGCTCAGGGGTTACTCCTGACTATTCGCTCAGAAGTCGTTCCTGGCAGGCACGGGGGACCATATGGGGAACCGGGGGATCGAACCGCGGTCTGTCCTAGGTTAGCGCAGGCACCTTATCTCCAGCGCCACCGCCCGGCCCAAAGGTGGGTCATTTTTATAATAAAATATTAAATTAAAAATATTAAAATATGGGGCCGGAGAGATAGCATGGAGGTAGAGGGTTTGCTTTGCATGCAGAAGGACGTGGTTCAAATTCCGGCATCCCATATGGTCCCCTGAGATTGCCAGGAGCGATTTCTGAGTGTAGAGCCAGGAGTAACACCTGAGTGCTGCCAGGTATGACCCAAAAACAAACAAACAGAATTAAAATACATATATAATATTAATTAATATTTAAATTTAACAATTTCACATCTTTCAATATATTTTCTTTCTGCATACATATACATTTTATATATACAAATGCTCTATCTTTTCTTTTAGAGTAGACTGGAATTTTCCATTGTTTGCAACAAAGTTTAGTTTTTTCTTCATGCTGCCGCACTGTCATGATTGTTCACCAAGATTGTTCTATTTTTCACAGATACTATGAAGCCCATAATCCTGACAGAGGTTCCACTTCAGATAAATTCTGTGATTGCAGAAGCGTGGGTAGGCTCTAAACTATATGTTATAGAAGTTACCTTGTCATTTCTGCTCATATTTCATGAGGTGAAGAAAGTCGTTCAAGGAAATGACTAAATATTTTTTGAGCAAGAGTATAACCTATCCTAACTTGTTATCTATTTACATAATAAGAGGAAAGAGTGAAAGGTTGGAGAAGAATTCACTGTGTAAATAATGTGTCAATACATGTACAATTAAATACTTTTTTGCATTTCTTTTGAATAATTACTGATTTTTAAACATGTATTTGAAAATTATTTCATTTCATGTCATTAAATAATATACTTGTATATTTGTACATACATGAAACACTACAAAAATTTACAGTGAAATGAAACCTATCCTGTCTCTTTAATCCCCATCCCTTCCAGAAGAGATCATTGTTTCATTTTGATCACCACATACTTTTAAATTATCTTCACATGTACATTAATGAACATAAATGTTGCCCCACCCCTGGGTACAGATAACTACCTGAACCCTGCCCATTCCTGGCGGGGCTTTGGGAACAGGATATTACGTTTACTTTATCTGCAAACCCCGCACATTTCCTGGGAGGGGTCTTGAAAGGGTATTTAGGCCTGGGGTCTCTGGCTTTCTGCCCTTTTGCCTTTTGCCCGTTGGATCCTGGCCAACATGTAGGTCAGAGGTAACATGGATGAAGGAAGATGTAGGGCTAGCTAAGATTAGCACGCTTAAATGGTAGGAGCCACATCTGATGGCTAGGGCTGAATAAAGATGTTATCTCTTATGAAGTCTGCCTGTGAGTGAGATTTCTTTTTTTTGTTTTGTTTTGTTTTTGTTTTGTTTTTTGTTTTTGGGTCACACCCGGCAGTGCTCAGGGGTTACTCCTGGCTCCATGCTCAGAAATTGCTCCTGGCAGGCACAGGGGACCATATAGAGCACCGATGACCTTTTGCATGAAAGGCAAATGCCTTACCTCCATGCTATCTCCCGGGCTCCGTGAGTGAGATTTCTACCTGCCACTCTCATGAACCTCCAGACCCTCCGGTTAGTGGGGGCTGAAGCCACATGGCCTGGGATGGCAGACAAAGGCCTTCATCTCCATCCAAGTTCACCCTCAGGCATGATTTACTTTACATAAATATAAGTATACAGGAACCTCTATTTCTGTTTGTTTTTGTGCTACACCTGACCGAAGCCAGCTGTAGCCTGTCTTAGTTCTGCACTCAAGGATCACTCCTGCAAGCTTGGACATACAGTGCCAGGGATCAAGCCCAGATCAGCCACATACAAGGCAAGTGCATTACCCACTGTACTATCTCTCTGGCTCCAATATAAGAATTCCTATTATGAGAGAAAATTAGCATGTAAACAAATAAACATCCATACTGCTATTAAATATTTTCTTTTTTTTAATTTTTATATATTTTTAATATTTTAATTTTTAATTATGATAACATAGATGCAAAGAAAGAGGACAAGGTAAAGTTACAGTGGAGGGACGATCACCCATAAACAGAATTCACATGAGTCCCCTTGCTGATATCTTAACATTGAACTTTCAGCCAAAGAATATTAAGAAAAATAAAACAGATCCCATGTACAATTACTTTGTCCCTCAAGTCCCCAGATTGCAATACATATTTCTTAGCAACACATCAAGCATTCTAAAGCCATAAAACTTATGTAACTCCTTAAATATTGAAGGCATAGTACTTTTTTATATTTCCATGCATATACATATTAGTTTAAGTTAGCCTCAAAAGTGGGTGTTTCTTTTTAAGGATAAGAGTCAAAGGAGCACAGTAAAAACGGTGTTAGAGTGACAATAATTATTTGCATAGGCCCACCAAAATATGGGGACATGGAAAGGAAAATCCTTGGCCTAAATACAAGGAGACTCTACCCCTGAAGTTTCCTGGCATCAGACCAACTCTAGGCTCCAGGCAAACTAGTTTGCCCAATCCAAATCATTGTCTGTAGTGCCAACACACTTTTATTTTTCACATAGTCTCTATTGTTGGTATCATGTTTCTGTATTAAAGATCCTGGAATCTGCATATCCTATATTGCAGTTAGGATGGTGCAGAGTATCCTCTTGTTTCACCTTATAATTAAAGGGCAATGCAGAAAGCCCTGTCTAGTATGCAGGTCATTGATGTTTTCAAGTCTTCTCAGTGTTAAGGGAAGTCTCTTGTGAGTAGATCGATGTCAGAGCATCGGTAGGGTCTTCCCTGGTAGAAGATTGCTTCCAGGTGTTATTGTAAAAAACCTTGGGTGTTTCATAGATAGCTTCCCTGGTTCAGGGGTGAATGGAGAATGGAGAGGCCTGTGCCAGGTCATTATGCCAATGTTCAGGGTGTAAGGTCCCATTGCACTACAAGATTTGGGAGTTCCAATCTCTATTAGATAAGAATTTATTTGAGTGTAGGTATTTCCCATTTTAATGTGCCTATGCAAACAAGGAACAATGCCACATGGCTTTATAGGCCTATATGGGGCATGCAATAACATGTATAAAACTTACCATGACGTGGTTAAACATAAGAATTAAACTGAGGGACTCTTTCACTGAATATTTCTTATTGAAAAGTTCACTAAGAGAAGAAAAGATAAAAAGTGGGGAAAATCTTCACTGTTTAAGAGAATATTTAGTAAGAGTTAGCGGTCAAAGAAAATAGATATAAAATATTCAAAGCCATACATGTATATTTTATGTCTTTTGAAATAGTTGGGGCTTGTTAAATCCAGTGAAACAGGTTGGTGTGTGATTAGGAATGTGCAGAACAGAAATTAAAAGGGGTAAATGGGGGGTACTGATGGTTGGGGTGATAGAGTTGAAAAGTAAAAATGAGCTTTACAGGGGTGTGCGAGAGGGCAGAATATAGATGGACATTCTACATACACAAAACATAACTTAAGGATGGGATATATTATTAACATATACTGTGCACTCCCGCGCTGTTTTGGACATGTAAGACTAGTAAGATATGGCCAGAGACTGCCTTAGAAAAAATGAGCAGCTCACAACACCCCCAAATTTGGACCCATCTGGAGGCCGGGGGACAGGAGAGGGTGCGGCTGGGGGCCTACCAAGGTTCCCAGCCTGCCCAAGCAAGGGAGAAAGCAACTATTTTCTTTTTTTAAGAAGAACTACTTTGGGGCCAGAGAGATAGCACAGCGGTATTTACCTTGCAACAGCCGACCCAAGGACCTAAGGTGGTTGGTACAAATCCCATCCCATATGGTCCCCCATGCCTGCCAGGAGCTATTTCTGAGCAGATAGCCAGGAGTAACCACTGAGCACCGCCTTGTGTGGCCCCCAAACAAAAACAAAAAAAAAAAAAGAAGAAATACTTTAATTGGATCACTGAGAGATACACAGTTATAAAGTTGTTCTTGATTGAGCTACAATCAATGTACAACACCTTTTACCAGTGTACATTTCTGTCACCCATGTCCCCAGTTTCACGCCCATCCTCCTCCTGATTTCTTCACTGCCTTCTGTGGCAGATATTTTTCATTTCTTTCTCTATTTCTCTGTATAATTTTTCACTTTAGAACATTGTTTTACAATATTATTACTGAAAGTGTATCATGCATATCATTTAACTCCTTTTAGCACACAGTTCTTGTCCAGAGTGTAGTGTCCATTTCCAACTGTCACTATCATAGTGGTCCTTTTTCTGCCCTAACTGCATTCTCCTGCTATTTGTGGCAAGCTTCCTACCATGCACAGGTCTTTCTGGTCCCATGGACAGGTCTTTCTGGCCCTTGTCTATATGGTTTCTGGGTATTAATACCATACCATTATTTTTTATAGTCCACAAAATGGTGAGATTATTCTCTGTCTATCTTTTTCTCTCTGAATCATTTCACCCAGCATAATACTCTCCATATCCATCCATGTATAAGCAAATTTCATGACTTCATTTTTCCTAACTGCTACATAGTATTCCATTGTGTAGATATACCACAGTTTCTTTATCCACTCATCTGTTCTTGGGCACTTGGGTTGTTTCCAGATTCTGGCTACTGTGAATAGTGCTGTAATGAAAATAGGAGTGGAGTGCAGAAGTGCCTTATTGAGCTTTTTTCCTTTGGGG
This sequence comes from Crocidura indochinensis, assembly GCA_004027635.1. NCBI lineage: Eukaryota > Metazoa > Chordata > Mammalia > Eulipotyphla > Soricidae > Crocidura > Crocidura indochinensis. Next base: position 19,427 of record PVKC010005108.1, on the reverse strand, counting down.
CTCCTAAAGTATATTCTTAGGAGTGCTATTGCTTAGTCATATGTCAGCTCAATTTCTAGTTTTCTGAGGATAACTACTGCTTTCCAAAAAGGCCGAACCAGTCACCATTCCAAATAGTAGTAAAGGAGAGTCCCTTTCTCTCTACATCTGCACCAGCACTGATTGTTTTTGTTCTTTGTGATGTGTGTCAGTATTTGTGGTGCGAAACTTTATCTCATTGTTTTTTGTTTTGGGTTTTTTTGTGTGTGTGTGTGGGGGGGGGAGTCAAACCCAGAAGTGCTCAGGGGTTACTCCTGGCATTATGCTCAGAAATCACTCCTGGCAGACTCAGGGGACCATATGGGATGCCAGGATTTGAACCACCACTGTCCTTCTGCATGCAAGGCAAATGCCTTACCCCCATGCTATTTCTCCGGCCCCTATATCTCATTGTTTTAATTTGCATTTTCCTGTTAATGATGTGCAACATTTTTTCATGTACCTTTTGGCTATCTGTATACCTTCTCTTTTTTTTTTTTTTTTGGTTTTTGGGTCATACCCGGCAGTGCTCAGGGGTTACTCCTGGCTCCATGCTCAGAAATTGCTCCTGGCAGGCACGGGGTACCATATGGGGCACCAGGATTCGAACCGATGACCTTTTGCATGAAAGGCAAACGCCTTACCTCCATGCTATCTCCCGGGCCCCTGTATACCTTCTTTAAGGAAATGTCTGTTCATCTTTTCTTCTCTTATTTTGAATGGAGTTATATTTTTCTTGTTAAGCTCTACCAATAATTTATATATATTATATATTAACACCTTATTATATGGGTACTGAATGAATAGTTCCTCCAATTCTGTAGGTAGTCTTTGTATCTTAGTCACCATATCCTTTGAGGTGCAGAACCTTCTTAGTTTACTATAGACCCATTTGTCTATCTTAGCTTTTACTTGCTTGGTAGTGGTATTTTATTCTAGAAGATGCCTTTAGCTTCAGTGTCATGGAGTGTTCTGCCTATGTTTTCATCTATGTATCTTTTGGTTTCAGGCCTGATATCAAAATCTTTAATCCATTTATATTTGACTTTTATGTATAGCATTAAAAAGATGTCTGAGTTTACTTTTTTGTATGTAGTTGACCAGTTTTCACAACACCAATCATTAAAGAGGATTTCTTGTTCTATTTTATATTTATTGCCCCTTTTTCAAAGACTAATTGATCACATACCTGAAGGTCAGTCTCAAGATATTCAGGTGTATTCCACTGAGGGTTTGTTTGTCTTTATTACAATACCATGCTGTTTTAATGATTACTGCTTTAGTACAATTTGAAGTTGGGGAAAGTGATGCCTCCCATCTTCTTTTCCCTAAATATTCCTTTAGCTATTTCATGTGAATTTCAGCAGTGTTTGATCTATTTCTTTCAAAAATGTCATGGATATTCTTATAGGAATTACATTAAATCTGAGCAATGCTTTGGGAATTATTGTCATTTTAATAATGTTAATTCTCCCAATCCATGAACAGGGGATGTGTTTCCATTTCTTTGACATTAAGAGAGATGACTGTCGGGGCCCGGGAGATAGCATGGAGGTAAGGCGTTTGCCTTTCATGCAAAAGGTCATCGGTTCGAATCCCGGTGCCCCATATGGTCCCCCGTGCCTGCCAGGAGCAATTTCTGAGCATGGAGCCAGGAGTAACTGGGTGTGCTGCTGGGTGTGGGAGCCAGGAGTAACTGGGAGCACTGCTGGGTGTGACTCAAAAACCAAAAAAAAAAAGAGAGAGAAATGACTGTCATGAATCTTGTACCATATTTTTGTAGAAGTGTGATGTGCTCCTGGGGTTTGTCTTGCCCTAAATTACTCCTCTTATTTCTCCTTTTAATGTTGGTTTTGAGTCTATAAAGTTCCAGAGCTGTTGTTTATCCATAAATATGTATATCCTGCCTTCAAATCTGAATAAGAGTCTAGCTGGGTGAAGTATTATTTTTTCACTATATCCCACCGTTACCTTCAGACCTGGAGAATTGCTTGTGATAAATTTGCTGTAAGCCTTAAGGATGGTCCTTTATATAAATTTTCCTGTTTTGAACTTGTCACTTTCAATATTATATCTCTTTCTATGGTTTTCATTGTAATGAGGATGTGCCTTGAGGTGCTTTTATTGGGGTCTCTTTTAGATATTATTCTTTGGACATCCAGGATATTGGGTGCATGTACTCTACAGTTCTGGGAACTCAGCAATGATGTCTTTGACTATTACTTCTTCATAGGATTTTTCTTCCTGCTTCTCTTGGACCCAATTGATTCTTATATTGTTTCTGTTAAATTTATCCCAACGGTCTATTGTCATCCTTTTTTTTGGTTTTTGGGTCACACCCGGCAGTGCTCAGGGGTTACTGCTGGCTCCATGCTCAGAAATTGCTCCTGGCAGGCACGGGGTACCATATGGGGCACTGAGATTCGAACCGATGACCTTTTGCATGAAAGGCAAATGCCTTACCTCCATGCTATCTCCCTGGCCCCTGTCATCCGTTTTTTTATTTTGAGAGTTTTTTCATCTTTTGTTTATTTATTTTAAGACTCTTTTTTTTGGGGGGGCCACACCCGGTGACGCTCAGGGGTTACTCCTGGCTATTCGCTCAGAAGTCCCTCCTGGCAGGCACGGGGGACCATATGGGGAACCGGGGGATCGAACCGCGGTCCATCCTAGATTAGCACAGACACCTTACCTCCAGCGCCACCGCCCGGCCCCTTATTTTAAGACTCTTATCCATCTTCTGCTGTTTTCTGGAGGTGTTATGTAGCTCATTTTTTTTAGTTCAATGATTCTGTCCTCAGCAGCTGTTACTCTCCTGGTGAGGCCTTCCAGTGAGTTTTTCAGTTCTATCATTTCTGTTTGAAGTTTTCTCATTTCTACCCTCATATCCTCTTGAGTTTTATTGGCTGTAAATTCTAAAGTTTCTTTGAATTCCTTGAACATCCTCAATATTTCCTCTCTAAAGTCCTTATCTAATAGGCTTTATAGGTGGCACATACTATTTGGATCTTCGGAACTACACCATCTTCATGCACTAAGCATGGTGGGGTTTGGTGTTGCTTTCCCCTTGTGACCTTTGCATTGTGGTAGTGCTTTTTATGTGTTGTGTTGGGGATCATTGACTAGAAGAAATGCATGGCTCTGCAGTTAAGCAGAGCAAACTTCTCAGGGCACACTGACCTGGTTCCATTTTGCCTGCTCACTTCCCTGGTTCCAATAACCCAGCTGTTTACCTACCCAGAACAAGTGACTCTATGCAGGTTACTGAACTGAACTGATAAGAAAACAAGTTCTGTACTTGATAATTTTGATTATCATGGTGTAATGTTGGGGTTTGGTGGTTTGAAAAGCATATCCAAATGGTTTTGTTATACTAATTAAAAATATTTTTTTATGTTAGGAATGTTAAAAGTAAAACTTTCACAAGTAACATAGCAATACCCAAAATAGGAGATATTGGATAATTGTTACAATCATCACTCTATAATTCTTTTATAATTTTTCTGTGACTTAGAGCTGCAATTGGGTCCAGAATATGTGCCTCCCATTAATGACCTAGAACCACTCAAAGGTGTACGGGGCCTCATAGGGCACCATAAAAATGGGAGGATGAAGAAACTCCCTTAATCTCTTGATTGACAGATCAAGAAAAGTCTGGATAAAACTTCTAAAAAATTATAGAAGTGTATAAATTGGGGCTGGAGAGATAGCATGGAGGTAAGGCATTTGCCTTTCATGCAGAAGGTCATTGGTTTGAATTCCGGCATCCCATATGGTCCCTGATCCTGCCAGGAGCAATTTCTGAGCACAGAACTGGGAATAACCCCTGAGCACTGCTGGGTGTGACCCAAGAACCAAATAAATAAATAAATAAATAAATAAAGAAGTGTATAAATTACTTGAATACTTCAAAATAACCATTCTAATGATCTTTACTGAAAAGAGTGCATCAGTTAAAGAGGATTTCAATACAGATAGAGAAGATAGTAGAGAAAATCTGAGAAAAAATAAGTCCAAATAGTTATAGAGTTAAAGGGGGAAAATGGAAAAAAAAATGTGTGTGTGTGTTTATAAAGGAGCTCACAGTAGAATGAAAAGGTGAAAAAAAAGTAAGCATGAAGATAAAGTACCAGAAACATCCAAAAACTAACAACAACAACAACAACAACAAATGGATTGAAGAATTTAAAATAAAAAGGAAGCAAGAACAGTAGCTTATACAGGACAGCTTGAAGAGAAACAAGATTCTTATCATAGGTATTGCAGAAGAAGAGATAAAGAAACTACTTAAAGAAATAACAGTTGAGAACTTTCCCACCCACACAAAGGGGCTATGTATGCAGTTCCAGAAATTTCAGGATTTCTAATTAAATGAATTTAGTTAAACAAAGCACATTATAATACAGATGGGAAAAATAAAATATCAAGAAATAATCCTATAAGCATCAAGAAAAAAATCAAAGGATCATTATAAGGGTAATTATAATACTAGCAGCAGATATTGCAACAGAAACTATCAACCAGAATGAAAACACAGCGTATTCAAAGTGCTGAAAAAAGCCAGCCAAAAATACTCTACCATATAGATTATCACATAGATCTAAAAAAAAGCTCAAGAAATTTTCAGACAGTTAAAGGAATGAATAACTATTAACTTAACCCCCAAAGGAATATTTGAGTACTATTAAAGGATTAAAAAAACTTTTTTTTTTTTGTGGTTTTTGGGTCACACCGGGCAGTGCTCAGGGGTTACTCCTGGCTCCATGCTCAGAAATTGCTCCTGGCAGGCACAGGGACCATATGGGGCACCGGGATTCGAACCGATGACCTTTTTTTGCATGAAAGGCAAACGCCTTACCTCCAATTAGTAAGTTAACTTAAAAGCACAACACGTGGAAGAGAAGGAGAAAATACAATGGGACATTGTATTTATGTTTACTTATTATTTCCTAGTTATATTTATTTTTAAACTTAGATAATTTAAAATTTCAGAGGTAATTTTCAGTTCTAAAACTATATTTGGTTCTTTAAAACTAGATCTTATAGGGCAGGGGTGGCAAACAAGTTCAACACAAAGAGCCAAAATTTTAAACTGTGAGAGTCAGAGAGCCACACCAAGCAGTGACCTGCAAAAACAGACAAACACTCATATCAAAGCATATCATTTTAACAATAATCTATTCAACAATATAGTATTTTGCCATTTTGAATGAGGGTCAAAATCCTGCAGTGATGGTGAGGGTGTGCTGCGTCCTCCACACTAAGAACTAATGGCAAAATGGGACCCAACATGTGACACACGGTACCCCGCTCGCTGGCCCGTGCAGTTGTTTCCGAGGGATGGGAGACAGGAGGACGCAGCCTGGGTCAGAACTCCACGCTCGGAGATCTCTCCTCAGAAGTCCCACCTCAGAAGCAGCAGAACAAAATCCAAACTTGGCAAAGAGCCGCAGTATACAAAATCATGATAAGAGACAAAGAGCCGCATTCATTTTGGCCGGGAGCCCCACGAGCCACGTGTTCGCCCCCCTGTTATAGGGACTATAGCTATAGCACAGCAGTAGGGCATTTGACTTGCAGGCAGCAGACCCAGGACGGACCCAGGTTTGATTCTTGGCATCCTATATAATCCCCCAAGTTTGCCAAGAGTAATTTCTGTGTACAGAGCCAGGAGCACCTGAGAGCTACCGGATGTGCCCCCGCCCCCACCCCCCGGTAGATCTTATATAGAATCATGCTTACTAAGATGGGAGTGGGGGCAGGTGGTGGTTGTGAAGGAACCCTGAGACAGTATGGTAGAGGGTGTGGTGTTGGAACATTGTATGAATGAAACTCTGACATTAATAATATTATAAACTACAGTCCTCAAATAAATAGTTTAAAGAAAAAAATCCATTTTATACATATATATAGTGGAATACTATACACATGTGAGAAAAGGTTAAATCATGTAGTTTGCTGAAACAAGAATGAATTGGAGGTTACTATGGTGAGTGAATTAAATCAGAAGTGGGAGGAGAGATAATATCACTCAATAAGAGACAAAATAAGGGAATAGATATCAAATGAAACTTTCAAATGAGTACAAAACCTTAGCCTTGGATTACAAAACTCAGATGACCAAGTAGTGTGGGGAAGTACAAGAAAATAAAAAGAGATAGACCAGACCTAATATAAGGACATTGGTAGAGATGGAATGAAGTAACTTTGTACATTAAAACCATAAACATCGATAGTAGTATAGCAATGGAAAGAAGGAAAGAAGAAGGAAGGAGGAAGGAAAGAAGGAGGAAGGGAGGGAAGGCAGGAAGGAAGAAGGAAAGGAAGGAAGAAAGGAAGGAGGGAAGGAAGGAGGAAGGGGAGAACAGAGGAGGGAATGAAGGAGGAAAGAAGAGAAGGAAGGAGGGAAGGAAGGAGGAAAGGAAGGAGGGAGGAAGGGGGAAGTAAGGGAAAGGAGGGAAGGAAGAGGGAAGGAAAAAAGGAACTAAAGGGGAGAGGGAAGGAGGAAAGGAGGAAAAGAGGGAAGGAAGAAGGAAGAGGGAAGAAAGGAAGAAAGAAGGAAAGGGGAGAAGGAAAGGAGAAAAAGAGGGAAGGAAGAAGGGAGGAAAGAAGATAAGGAAGGAGAGAAGGAAGGAAGGAGGAAGGGAGGAGGGAAGATGGTGGGAAGGAAGGAGGAAGGGGAAGAGGGAAGGATGGTGGGAAGGAAGGAGGAAGGGAGGAGGGAAGGAAGGGGGAAAGAGGGAAGAAAGGGTGAGGAGGGAAAGGAGAAAAGGAGGGAAGGAAGGAGGAAGGGGAGGAGTGAAAAAAGAAAAGAAGGAAGGAAATAAAAAAGGAGGGAAGGAACAAATTTGGGAAGGAGGGAAGGAAGGAAAGAGGAAGGAAGGTAGGAGAGAAGGAAGCAAATGACAACTGAGCTTTCTAATTTTAAAATTTTGCACTGTCAGATGCTATCCATGGTCCACAAGTGTGTGCTGAGAAGGAGCTTGGGGTGAGAGCATGAGGTTGGACATGCACTGCTTAGGCACATGATGTCTTGGATAATGGTTACTGCAAAACACTGAAGAGTTTTCACTTTTTGCCCTTTGTTATGCAAAGTAAAAATCCTCCTTAAATATCTTTCAGCTAGTAACAATAAATGCTGATGCAAATCTTCCTTAGCAGCAATGTAGCATTTCTCCCATCTTTCAAAAAAGCCTGGGATAGCAATAATTACATCTAGCTACAGACTACCATATTAGGTAGCACAAACGAAACACTCCAGCAAGTAAATTCCAAAGAACCTACCAGAGAGCACAGATATAAACATCTCTTCGCAAATTGGTCTAAAGCATCTCTTGATACTTTTGAAGACCAGTGAAGACTCTCTAAGAGTCTAAGAGGGCACAAACAACTCCATTGGAAATTAACAGGAGATTTTTAAAAGTTCTATTAATTGGTTCATTAAAAAGTAATTACATATGTTTTCAAAAAAAACATTTTTTAAATTATTGGTAAGAATCAAGTCTGAGGGGCCCGGGAGATAGCTTGGAGGTAAGGCGTTTGCCTTTCAAGCAAAAAGTCATCGCTTTGAATCCCGGTGCCCCATATGGTCCCCCGTGCTTGCCAGGAGCAATTTCTGAGCATGGAGCCAGGAGTAGCCCCTGTGCACTGCCGGGTGTGACCCAAAAACCAAAAAAAAAAAAAAAAGAATCAAGTCTGAGAAACCATAGTTCCATCTTATCAGTAAAATTACTGTCCCATTAAAAAAGTTCAGTTTGCAGTTCAAATAACTGCACAGTGTTCAACACATTGAATTTTGTTATGCAGCACTCATATTCTATGCCTGCTTTCATTTAAGAGCTGCGGTTAAATAAAACCGATAGTTTTTTAGTATGGAGGGTTTTTAGTGAAATCAGAATAAAACTGCCAGATGATTTAGTAATCCTGCCCTTGGGTATTTATCAACATAACAACAACAACAACAACAAAAACCTCATAAAAATGATGTATGCATACCACTATTCATTGCAGCATTCAGCACTATAGTTAAGAGTTGGAATCAACTTGGATGTCTAGCAATAGACAAGTGGATCATGAAGATGTGATACATATATACAATGGAATACTACATAGCTATAAGAAATGATGGCATCGTGCAATTAGTTGTAACATGGATGGAACTGGAAGATATTATATTAAATGAGGTAAGCCAAAAGAAGAAGGATAAATACTAGATAATATAATTTATATGTGGTATTTAGAATAATTGCATAAAGAAATGCAATGCCTTAAATGGGGTTGCCAAGAACACTCTAGGTCCCAGAATATAGTGAGGAGAAGAAAATAAATTGAGTGGGAAGGAGAAAGATATTAAATGATAGGGGACAGGGGCTAAGTGGTCTCAGGTGCTCTGATGGTATTACAAAAGGGCAGAACTGGGTAGTCAGAGTGATAGTAGAGTGGGTAGGGCATTTGCCTTGCACACACCCAACCTGGGTTTAATCCCTAACAACCTATATGGTTCCCCAAGCAGGAGTAATCCCTGAGCTCTGCTGGGTGTAGTGCCCCCCCCCCAAAAAAAAGGGGGAAAAAAGGGACAGAACTAAATATGCAAGTCAGAGTTAACAACAATGAAATCATGAGAACCAAACTTTAACAAACAAGCTTAAAAAAGGTGCCTGTTGCTGTCTCTTCTCTCCTCCTCTCTGCTAAGCCGATCTATGGACTGTAACCTCTCCAGGCCCCGTAACCAACTTTGAAACCCCTGAATTTCATACCAGCAAGGGGACTTAGGTGAATTCTGTTTATGAGTGATCGTCCTCCCACTGTAACTTTACCTTGTCCTCTCTCTTTGCATCTTTGTTCTCATAATTAAAAATAAAAATTAAAAAAAAGGTGCCTGTTAAGATGGTGTGTGTGTGTGTGTGTGTGTGTGTGTGTGTGTGTGTGTGTGTGTGAAAAGGAGGGGCCAAGGAAGGACTCTGGGAAACTTGGTGGAGGGAGGTCTACACTGGTGGTGGAATTGGCCCTGAAACATTGTCTGTCTGAAAACTGACTATGAAAACTTTGTAAATCACAATGGTTTAAATAAAAGTTTTTTAAAACTGATAGTTTTAATGATTATTTTTATTACAAATATGTAAGAATGATAAATACCATAATAGTAAGTACAGTTCTAGAACTCTGATATTCCTACCAAGGCTCTGAGGGTTTTATTCATAATCAAACTTTCTTTGCACGCATCAGTAAAAATGTAAGATGATCTTCGGATTATTATGAAAATAGTATTAGGCCTTGTATAACCTCAAAAATTCTCTAAAGTGCCCAGGATCTGCATATAATAATGGGGGGGAACTAAAATAGGAAAAAAGAGAAAGGTTAGGATGTTGGTTATGAGGAATAAAATCAACCTAGGATTCTGACTGAGATGTCTAGTAAATGACAATGTTCAAACTATTTAGTACAAACTGTTAGGTTAGAGACACAGGAAGTTAAATAGAACCATCTATTTATGCAGGTAAGTGAAGCACATAAAATTTGACCATTCAGGGCCAGAGCTGGGGCGCAAGTGGTAGAGCGTTTGCCTTCCACAAGCTAACCTAGGACAAACCGCGGTTTGATCCCCTAGAGTCCCATATGTTCCCCCAAGCCAGGAGCGATTTCTGAGCTCATAGCCAGGAGCAACCCCTGAGAGTCACTGGGCGTGGTCCCAAAAGAAAAAAAAACCCACCAATCACATTATCTCATGGTATTTATGATCATCAAGAGAAGCTTGATGAAAAAATAAGTAACATGAATTCTTTGTGGATTATTTATAAGCGACAAGAACTATCATGAAACAAGAAGAGAAACCATATTCTCTTAGTAATAGTTTAAAATTAAAGCCCATTTCAAAATAAAACCAAGTTCTTTTCCACATTCATACTTGGGTTTTCACTTCCCAATTCCCTTCCAGTCTGTCAGGCCAAGATTTATTGAAATGGCCTTCATTTCCCTCAGTCACATCATTTGGTTTCTCCCTTCCTTTTCATTGGGAGATTTGGGGAATCATGCTTTGAATTACTTCTCCCTTTTCTATTCACTCTTTCCCCTCTCCCTCTATTCAGAAGATTGTATACAGAATGTGGGAGGCCACAGAGACTGGAGACAAAAAGAATTTAATCAGAGGCTTGCTTTGCAGGCAAATTTCTCATGACTTAATGATTTACACCACTGAAACTGTTAATTAATTAAAGGCTTCACTTGGAGAGTTTTTATTAATTAGAGGATGATTAAACAATGAAAAATAATCAGCATTCTTATGTACTTACTCTGAAATAATTTCAAAGTGCTCCAGAAATCTTGTCCAGTTCTCTTTAATTCCACAGCTAGCAAGCACCTCCTTCTCCAGTAAAAGGATGAAATCCTATTTCTGATTTCTCTGTAGGGAGTTTAAAGGCAACACACACACACACACACACACACACACACACACACACACACCTTTTTTTTTTTTAAAAGTATATCTTTTTTATCTCTTATCTTTTAAATTGGGGCTCTTGCCTTTGTCATAGAACTTTGGGACATGGATTACAGTACTTTATTTTACTACATATTCCCACATTTTTCTATAAAACTAAGAAGCGACTAAAGAAAGGCTGGGGGCCAGGAGCCAAGTTTCAGATGCATTGGTGAGAAATAAATAAGGACAGAACTAAATATCCAAGCTGAAGTCAACGAAAATAGAATCAAGGAACCTAAACTTTAACAACCTAAGCTTAAAGGGTCCTGTTATAGTGGCAGATCAGTGGGCAAAGGATGGTGGTATAGGAAGCACTCTGGGTCTGTTGGTGGAGGGAGGTTGACACTGGTGGTGGGAAGGGCCCTGACTCAATGTATATCTGAAACTCAACTATGAAGGACCCTGTAGATCACAATTGTTTCAATAAAATAAAATAAAATAGGGGCCCGGGATATAGCATGGAGGTGGGGCATGTGCCTTTCATGCGAAAGGTCGTCGGTTTGAATCCCGGTGCCCCATATGGTCCCCCGTGCCTGCCAGGAGCAATTTCTGAGCATGGAGCCAGGAGTAACCCCTGAGCACTGCCGGGTGTGACCCCCCCAAAAAAATAAAATAAAATAAAATAAAAAAGGTGGAAGTTCCCAAGCACGAATGGGGAAGGAACTTTTCTTCCTTACCCACTTCTTTTTAGCTTTTCAAAGCTTTAACTCTTTACATCCCCTAGTGTAATACAACATGTTTGATCTCGAAAATGGTCCCTCAGGGTATCTTTTATGTAGCTGATCATGTTCCTGGAGTCTAAAAGGTAGCAGAGTAGGTTGGTATGTGTGTGTGTGTGTGTGTGTGTGTGTGTGTGTGTGTGTGTGTGTTTAATGAAAAGCACAAAAGCAAAAGTGCAATTACAATAATTTTCTCTAAATGGGGAGAATGATGTCAGGAATGATCAAGATTGCTATTTTGGGGGTGCAGGGGTTGCAGAAATATGACATCAGTTTCCAATTTGAATCGTTTAATATAGATAAAAATTAAATTTGTTTGGTTTTCAAACTTTACTTTTAAATTGATTTCCTTTTCGAAAGTTTTACAATGCACAAAGAATTGGATGTAATAAGTAACCTAGAAAAGCTGATTTTATATTAAAATTATCTACACAGAAAACAAAATTTAATAGATTAAACAGTGCTCTGTTTGTTCTTTCAGTCCCATGTTTTCTCTTGGACATATATTTCTCTCTTTCCCCTCACATCTAAGAAATTTTCTTACCATAAAACTGTACTTTTTTCCACTTTTTTTTGTTGTTGCTTTTTGGGCCACACCTGGTGACACTCAGGGGTTATTCCTGGTTATGCGCTCAGAAATCGCTCCTGGCTTGGGAGACCATATGGGATGCTGGAAGATTGAAACGTGGTCTGTCCTAGGTTAGCACGTACAAGGCAAATGCCCTACTGCTCGTTCCCCAATTTGTGCCCCTACCACTTCAGCCCCAATTTTTCACCATTTCTAAAGTAAAGAAAAAAATACTACTGCAATAAAGAATTTGAAAAATCTCAGAGCATTTTTTGTTTCTAAGTTCAAGTGGATAGAAATTTAAAAAAAAAAGATTTATCTTAAGAGGAAAAGTAGCAACAATAGAACAAAAAAAATCAAATGTGATAAAGCAGTTGACTGAGAACATTTGATTTCTTCAGGGATTCTAATAAAATTGGTTATAGAAACTGGTCCTCAAAAAGGCTATTGACTGGAAAACGGAAAAGTCAGACTGGAAAACCAGAATGTTTGTGACACACTTCTTTTAAAAAAACAATGTTGATACTGCATTATTCTTTATTTTTCTGCAAATGTGTGGCAAATACAGTGACTAACAGTAGGAGGTAGGTTATTAACATGACTAATTCTAGGGTACCCTCAATTTTACTCACTATTATACTTGTTTTGGATACTCAGATCTGCACAGCTCAGCAGGGAAGAGTGTGAAGGAAGGTGGCTCTTGACCTCACTCTGCCCTCTGCCCTATTACTGTACTGTCACTCCAGCCCCCAAAGAACACATTTTTTTTTATTTTTGGGTCACACCTGGCAGTGCTCAGGGGTTACTCCTGGCTCCATGCTCAGAAATTGCTCCTGGCAGGCACGGGGTGGGGGTGGGTGGGAACCATATGGGGCACCAGGATTCGAACCGATGACCTTTTGCATGAAAGGCAAACAAACGCCTTACCTCCATGCTATCTCCCGGGCCCCCCAAAGAACATATTTTAAACAATATTCCCTTCTCGGATATCTGATACAATTCAATGGACAACTGGGACTTGGTCATTATATTTTGGACTTTCCTATCCAATGACCTCAGCTTGTGTTACTCTAACACCTTTGTCTTGCCTTTCTCTTTCTATCACATCAACTATAACCCTCTTGACTATTCACATATTGCCCTCACTTGACTATTATCATCTTTCCATCTTGAGCTTTCACCCTGGCCTCTCTGTCTGTATCTAATCCTGGGGTGCAGTACTCTCATCTGATAGCTGCTCTCAAAGATCAAAGAGTATTTTAGCATTCAGCAAAGTGGCATCATTAAGATATGTTCATTAGTGATAATTGGCATATCTGAGACTTTTCTGGGAAAGAGGCCAGATACAACATGTACCATTAGTAGCTTACTTATTAAATATTTTGGTATGCAAGAAATATATAGGGAGTAGAAAAAGAGGCAACAGATACCAGTAACCTTAATAAGTCCAAAGCTCCATGTGACTTAGCCTTTCCTGGAAGCCTGGTTTAGATGCCAAGCAGAACTTAAAAGTGTATTTTGTGGCATGGCTAGAGAGATAGTGCAAGGGCATTTTTCTTCCATGTGGATGACTCAGGTTCTATCTCTGGCATCCCATATGGTCCCCAGAGCCAGGAGTCAATCCTGAGTGTGAAGCCAGAAGTAAACCCTGAACACCACTGAGTGTGGCCCCCAAACAAAAATATCTATATTTTTTGTGGCATCTATTGCAAGGGTCCAAAAAATATTCAGAAAAGACACTGCGTTCCTATGTTCACTACTGCACTATTCACAATAGCCCAAACTTATAAACAGCCTTGTTTCTTTTCTTTTAACTCTTAAAGTACCAAATTACAAACATGATTGTAGTTGGGTTTCAGTCATGAAAAGAACATTCCCCTTCACCAGTGTCCCATCACCAATGTCCTTGATCACCACCCCCAGCCTGTATTCGAGACAGGCATTCTAATTCTCTTACTCATTAACACTGTCACCATAGTTGTCAGTGTAGTTATTTCTCTAACTGCACTCTTTGTAGTGAACTTCATATCATGAGCCAATCCTTCCAGCCTATTTTCTATGGGCATTATTACAATAATGACTTGTATTTTCTTAAAACCCATAGATAAGTGAGACTATCTGTATTTATATCTCTCCTGACTATTACTCTCATCATAATAGTTCCATGTACATCCATGTATAGGAAAAATTCATAACTTCATCTTTTCTGACAGCTGCATAATATTCCATTGTGTACAAGTACCACAGTTTCTTTAGCCATTCATCTGTTGAAGGGCATCTTGGTTGTTTTCAGATTATGGCTACTGTAAATAGTGCTGCAATAAATATAAATGTGAAAAAGGGATTTTTGAATTGTATTTTCGTATTCCTAGGGTATATCCCTAGGAGTGGTAAAGCTGGATTATATGGGAGCTCAATTTCCAGTTTTTTGAGGAATCTCCATATTTTTTTCCATAACGGCTGGACTAGATGGCAATCCCTTTCTCCCCACATCCCTGCCAGCACTGGTTGTTTTTGTTTTTGTGATGTGTGCCAGTCTCTGGCGTGAAATGGTACCTCATTGTTGTTTGGATTTCATCTCCCTGATGATTAGTGGAGCATTTTTCATGTGTCTTTTAGTCATTTGTATTATTTTTGAGGAAGTTTCTGCTCATTTCTTCTCCCCATTTTTAATGGGATTAGATGTTTTTCTCATTAAGTTCTGTCAGCACCTTGTATATTTTCAACATTAGCCCCTTGTCTGATGGGTTTTGGGTGAATAGTTTCTCCCATTCTGTAGGTGGCTTTGGTATCCTATAACTATTTCCTTTGAGGTGAAGAAGCTTCTCAGCTTAATATATTCTCATCAGTTTATCTCTGCTTCCACTTATTTGGAGAGTACTGTTTCTTCCTTGAAGATGCCTTTAGTCTCAATGTCATAGAGTGTTTTACCTACATGTTGTTCTATATACTTTATGTTTTCGGGTTTGATATTAATGGATACCTGATATCCATTTAAATTTGACCTTTGTGCATGGTGTTAAATGGAGGTCTGAGTTCACATTGTTGCAAGTGGTTGACCAGTTGGCCCGAGAACACTTGTTGAAGAGACTTTCCTTGCTTCATTTTGCATTTCTTGCCCATTTATCAAAGATTAAGTGATTGCATGCATTCTCTGAATACTCAAATCTATACCACCTATGTAAGGATCTGTCTTTATTACAATACTATGCTGTTTTAATGACTATATCTTTGTAATACAATTTAAAGTTGGGGAAAGTGATGCCTCCCATATTCTTTTCCAAAGGGTTGCTCTAGCTATTTGTGGGTGTTTATTGTTTGTTCCAAATGAATTTCAGGAGTGTTTGATTCACTTCTTTGAAGAATGTCATGGGTATCTTAGATAGATTGTATTAAATCCCTTTACAACATAAATTAAATCCATGTACAATGCTTTAGGGAGTATTGCCATTTTAATCACGTTAATCCTACCAATCATGAACAGGGTATGTGTCTCCATTTCCTATGTCCTCTTTTTTTTTTTTTTTTTTGGTTCTTGGGCCACACCCGGTGACGTTCAGGGGTTACTCCTGGCTATGTGCTCAGAAGTCGCTCCTGGCTTGGGGGACCATTGGGGAACCAGGGAATTGAATCGTGGTCCGTCCTAGGCTAGCGCAGGCAAGGCAGGCACCTTACCTCCAGTGCCACCACCCGGCCCCCCTCCTATGTCCTCTTTTATTTATTGAAGAAGGGTTTTGTAGTTTTCTTTGTATAGATCCTTCACATCTTTAGTTAAGTTGACTCCGGGGGTCGGGTGGTGGCGCTGGAGGTAAGGTGCCTGCCTTTCCTGCGCTAGCTTAGGACGGACTGCCGTTTGATCCCCCGGTTTCCCATATGGTCCCCCAAGCCAGGAGCGACTTCTGAGCGCATAGCCAGGAGTAACCCCTGAGTGTCACCAGGTGTGGCCCAAAAACAAAAAAAAAATGTTGACTCCAAGATATTTGAGTTCATGTGACACTAGTGTGATTGGTATTGTTCTTTAATGTTTTTTTCTTCTCTATCATTATTATTGTACAAGAAGGCCATTGATTTTTGCGTGCTGATTTTGTAGCCTGCCACTTTGATATATTGTTTCTAGAAGCTTTTTGCTGGAGTCTTTAGGGTTTTCTAAATATAGTATCATGTCATCTGCAAACAGTGACAGCTTTCTTTCTTCCTTTCC
Source organism: Crocidura indochinensis (assembly GCA_004027635.1). NCBI lineage: Eukaryota > Metazoa > Chordata > Mammalia > Eulipotyphla > Soricidae > Crocidura > Crocidura indochinensis. The sequence continues at coordinate 3,441 of PVKC010005108.1, read as the reverse complement.
TAGCTGGATGCCCTTGATATCTTTATCTTGCCTAATTGCTATGGCAAGAACTTCCAGCACTATATTGAATAGGAATGGTGAGAGAGGGCAGCCTTGTCTTCTACTAGATTTTAGAGGAAAGGTTTTTAGTTTATCTTCATTGAGAATATATTTGCCATTGGCTTGTGGTAGATGGCCTTAACTATATTGAGAAAATTTCCTTCCATTGCCATCTTGCTGAGAGTTTTTATCAAGAATGGACTTTGGACCTTATCAAAAGCTTTCCCGCATCTATTGATATGGTCATATGATTTTTATTTTTTGTTGATATGGTATCTTATGTTGACTGATATATGTATGTTAAATCATCCTTGCATTCCTGAAGTGAAACCTATTGGTCATGGTATATGATCTTCTTGATGAGGCGTTGGATCCTATTTGCTGGAATTCTGTTGAGGATCTTTGTATCTGTGTTCATCAGGGATATAAGTCCATAATTTTCCTTCCTAGGAGCATCTCTGTCTGGTTTTGGTAGTAAGGCAATGTTAGCATCATAAAAACTATTTGGGAGTGTTCCTGATTTTTCAATTTCATAAAAAGAGCCTGAAAAGGACTGGCAGTAGTTTCTCTTGAAAGGTTTGAAAAAATTCATTAGTGAATCCATTTGGGCCTGGGCTTTTGTTTTGGAAAGACTTTTGCTTAACATTTTAATTTCCTCAGTAATAATGATTAGATATGCTAGATCATCCCGGTTTAACCATGGAAGATTATAAGAGTCCAAGAATTTATCCATTTCTTTCAGGTTCTCATGTTTCTAATTACCTTTTGAATTTCTGCAGTATCTGTAGTGATCTCCTTTTCATTTCTAATCAGGTTTATTAAGCTTTTCTCCATTTCTTTGTGAGTTCTGTTAGTGGTTTATCAATCTTATTTATTTTTTCAAAGAACCAACTTTTGCTTTCATTGATCTTTTGGATTGTTTTTTTGATTTCCCCTTCATTTATTTCTGCTCTAAGTTTTGTTATTTCCTTCTACCTACCTGTTTTTGGTTCCTTTTATTGATCATTTTCTAATTTTAGAAGCTCTGTCAAGCTTTTTATATAGGCCCCATCTTCCTTTCTGATGTATGCTTGCAAAGCAATACATTTTCCTCTTAGAACTGCTTTTGCTGTGTTCCATGAATTCTGGTAATTTGTGCCTTCATTGTCATTTGTTTCCAGGAATGTTTTGAGTTCCTCTCACAATTTTGATTTCATTTTTGATCAAGAAATCAAATGTTTTGATTTCATCTCTGACCCACTGGTTGTTCAGTAGTGAGCTGTTTAATTTCCAGGTGTTAAAGTTTTTTCTTCTGTGTCCCTTTGTAGTTCACATCTAATTCCAGTGTCTTGTGGTCTGAGAAGGTAGTCTGTAATTTCTATACTCTTGACTTTATGGAGATATGTTTTATGGGCCAGTATGTGGTCTATCCTGGAGAATGACCCATGTGCATTGGAGAAGAATGTGTATCTAGGTTTCTGGAGATGGAGTGCCATATATATATATACATATACATATACATGTGTGTGCATGTGTGTGTATACTTGTCCACTTTCTTCTATTTATCTTTTTAGAGCTAATATATTTTTGCTGGGTTTCACCCTAGTTGATCTATCAAGGGGTGACAGGGCAGTGTTGAAGCCTCCCACTATTATTTTGTTGCTATTGATATCTTCTTTCAGATTTGCCAACAATTGTACTAAATATTTTGTTGGTCCCTCATTGGGTATATTATATGTTTAGTAATGTAATTTAGTAATGTAATTTATTCCTGTTGTAGATATCCTTTGATTAGTATAAAATGCTCATTATGTCCCTTATAACTTTTCTGAGCTTTTTTTTACGGGAGTTGTTTGCTTGGATGATTTTCCTCCAGCCTTTGATTTTGAGTCTATGTTTGTTCTGACTATTCAGATGTGTTTATCGTAGGCAGAAAAATTTTGGATTCAACTTTTTGGTCCATTTTGCCACTCTGTGTCTCTTAATAGATGCATTTAGTCCATTGACATCAAAAGAGATAATGTCATGGGATTTAGTGTCATCGTTGTGTATAAGTTTGGTGTATCTCTTGGTCTGTCTTGTCTTAAAGTAGACCTTTCAATTTTTCTCTTATGGATAGTTTTGAGTCTGTAAAGTTCTGCACTGCTGTTTATCTATGAAGCTATGTACATTTTCTTCAAACCTGAAAGTGAGTCTGTCTGGGTGCAGTATTCTAGGCGAAGCATTCATTTTGTTAAGTTTTTTCAATATATCCCACCACTGCCTTCTGACCTTAAGGTTTCTTGTGACAGATCTTCTATAAATCTTAAGGATGCTTCTTTCTATGTAATTTCCTTTCTTTGATCTTGCTGCTTTCAGTATTCTATCCCTATCTGTGGGATTCTTCATTGTGACTAAGATGTGTCTTGGGGTGCATTTCTTCAGGTCTCTTTTAGCTGATACTCTTCAGTCATGCAGGATTTGGTTGCATGCAGTCTTTATCGCTGGGAATTTATCTGAAGTGATTCTTCTTGATATCCCACGCTTCTAAGAAACCAAGTAGATACACACAGTGACATATGACTCAGCTATATAAAAAAGATAAAAGAATGCAGTTTTCAGCTACATGGATGCATCTGGATTATGCTAAGTGAAACTAGTTAGAAGGAGAGACTGAATAATCTCCTCATGTGTGGAATATAAAGAATCATAGGAAGACAATGTCAAATGCTTAAAGGCAACAAATATAGGTTGGTCTTCAGTAAGAAGTTTACTCAGTTTGGAAAAGGGAATGATATTGGAGCAAAGTACACATTTGGGGCCAGGGTATGGGGCTAGAATGTTTTATGCATGCAACTGTACCATTGACAGTATTGTAAATTCTGGTGCCAAAGAAAAAATTAAATAAAGGAATTTCTTTCTTCTTTCTCTTCTTTGTCTTCCTTCCTTCCTTCCTTTCTTCCTTCCTCTTTCTTTCTCTTTCCTTTCTTTCTTTCTTTTTTTTTTGGGGGGGGGGGAGCACACCTGGAGACGCTTAGGGCTTACTCCTGGCTATGTGCTCAGAAATCTTTCCTGGCTTGGGGGACCATATGGGACTCCAGGGATCAAACCGAGGTCAGTCCTGTGTCAGCCACATGCTAGGCAAGCACCTTACCACTGTGCTACCACTCTGACCCCAAGAAAGGAATTTTCTTTCTTTCTTTCTTCTTCCTTCCTTTCTTTCTTCCTTCCTTCCTTCCTTCCTTCCTTTCTTCTTTCTTTCTTTTTCTCTCTTCTTTCTTTCTTCTTCCTTCCTTTCTTTCTTCCTTCCTTCCTTCCTTCCTTTCTTCTTTCTTTCTTTTTCTTTCTTTCTTTCTTTCTTTCTTTCTTTCTTTCTTTCTTTCTTTCTTTCTTTCTTTCTTTCTTTCTTCTTTCTTTCTTTCTTTCTTTCTTTCTTTCTTTCTT
>PVKC010005107.1:0-34006 GCA_004027635.1 Crocidura indochinensis | reverse complement strand
TAACTAAGGTTTAAAAGCAACCTGTAGAGGGAGTCAGAGTGATAGTGTACAGTCATAGTACATGGGACAGTGGGAAGAGCATTTGCCTTGCAGGTGATCGACCTGGGTTTGAGTCCCAGAATCCTGTGTGATCCTCTGAGCCTAGCAGGAGTGATTTCTGAGCCCTGAGTATCACTGAATATGTCCCAAAAATATTTTTAATAAAATTAATGCAACTTGTAGAAAACTAGTTTGTTAACATCAAAAGAACTAGAATGAGAACTCAGCTGTGTCTAAAGTAGTGCTTCTCAAATAGTAAGGCACTCGGCAAATACTGTCATAACAAGCTAAGCCCCGTGTTTATGTCTCTGTATGTCTCTGGAGCTGAGAGTTGCTGTGTCCTGCTTCAAACCCCGCTTCAAAAAGCTATTCATTGTAGCCATTAATCCAGACATCACTACTGAATAAAAAAATCAGCTAAAATTATTATATATTTTTTTGTTTTGCAGGTTAAAGTTTTTTTATTAAAGATACTATTTATAGTCGCGCGGGGGCGTGAAAAATGTTTTCTTCTTCCTAGGGGGGCATAACACAAAATAATTAAGAAGCACTAGTCTAAAGTCTTCCATTATTCCTCCATTCACACCCAAAGCCTACATCAACTCAGAGTACTTTCTTATGTGACATACAGAATATAGTAATAGCACAATAGAATATATAAATAAAATACCATACTATAACTTTACATGGAGTAAAATCTGTTTCGTTTTCCCAAAATTACCCAATTAAATCCAAGGTAAATACCAAGTCATCCTGAGAGGAACTAGTTCCTCAATTCAGTTTATTACTTTAATAATATGACAATGCATAAAAAATGCATGACATAATTTAGGCATACTAAACATGTTCTAAAAAGACATGAGTAATGCAAAATCATGAAAGCAGTCTATTTACCAACTCTAAAATTATCCACCAGTCAGCATAATATTGTAGCTATTTCTACAAGAAATGTGTTGAAGAACTGGTGTTTCCTATCAGATCCTGAATGTTCTGCATTTTCAAGCAAAAGAGACTCACCCTGCCGCACAAACACAGCCACTTATGCAGGGGGAGGATGGAGCACAAGTGAAGTTCATGGCTAAATTTGCACACGTGGTCTCACAGTTGACTCCACCCGCGGGTAAGTCAGGGTCAGGAAACCTGCAGTCAAAATATTCTTTTCCCTCAGGGCAGGCATGAACTTCATGGGACAAGGCACAGATAAAATAAACTTAACAATGTGTTTGCTCCACAGACAGACAATCATATTTACCAGCATTTACCAACAAAATAGAGCCACACAGATAACTTGACCAATTTTTATTAGCTAATACTGTCTGAATTTTGGTTGATGAGATTAAAAATATTCAAAAACCAGATTCCAATCATTCAAAAGCAATTTTGAGTTCAAAAAACTCAGCAGTGACTGTGTGTGTGTTTAATGTGTCGCAGTGGTAAAGTATGTGTTTTATATGCATAAGATCTGTTTTAATCCTCAGCATAACAAAAATATATTAATTTTTAAATAGGTTAAAATGAAAATTTTAGCTTCCTTCTATGAAACAATGATATATGATGTATAATGCTGAGATTAAAACATTTTGATAGGCCAAAAATATTGAAGTTTGGAAATATAATATAGTTATATGAGATCAATTATATATGATTATGTGCATGGTATATTTTTTGACTCTGTGCACCTCTGGAAAATTTCGGTGGTTTCCATCATAGATCGATATAAGAATGAGGGTATAAAAAGTTGAAGATCATTAAGTAAGCTTTTTTCTATAAAAATGAGTAGAGAAGGGGTCAAACCCATAGCACAGTGGTAGGGCGTGGTTTGATTCCCAGCATCCCATGTGCTCTCCCAAGTCAGGAGCGATTTCTGAGCGCATAGCCTGGAGTAACCCCTGAACATCACAGAGGTTAAAAAAAAGGCAAAAAATATTAATAGAGTAGATATAATTATAGGTAAAATTGAGTTTACAGATTCTTCCTAAAAGCTTTTGTGCTCATAGGATTGAAAAGATCTCTTATTGGGAGCCAAAATAAATAAATTCTAAGAAATTCACCAGAGAATCTTGATCATGTGAGTTTTCCTTCTTTAAAATTTTGAGCTATCCTGAAGCAAATAGGGGAAAACAGGGACAGCCAAAAACTTACTAAATATTGTATGGTTCATGAATATACTTATAAAAAAAGTGTTACATAGTCTAATAAAGAACACAAAATTGAAGCTCATACCATGGTATGCAAGTAAATAACCAAATCAATAGCTCACAGTTAGCTTTATCTGTCTGCATGTGTTTTATCCAATAAAATTAATAATAATTTGCCTGGAATTTCTCTATAGGAAAAATTGAGGTATTTTGGGTTGATGAAGGAAATAATATTTGTATTCCCTAATACATCTTACTTTCAGAAGTGCTATGCAGTATGAATAATATGTGCAGAGAGATGGCAGAAGATGTGATTTGATATGCCAGATTTAATCAATGACTGTGAACCCTATAGCTTTGCTTCTCAGAATGTACTCCAGAAACCAGTTTCATTGACTTCACTTGGCCATTGAGAGAAAGGCAGACATCAGGTTCTCACACCTGACCTACTGAATCTGGAGTAACATTTTAATAATATTCCAAATGACAGTAAGCACAATAAAGCCAGGATGCTGAAAGTTGAGTTTCTCAACTGCTGTTGTGGGTGATTTCTACTGAACATATTAAAAGATATTCCCTATTACAGTGACACTTTGCGTGGTTCTTTTGGGTCTATGTAGCAGCTCCCTGGATTGATCAACCCTGGCCCTAAACAATCTTACCTGTTTGACTCAACTACTCATCCATATCAGAGTTAACAGTGTCGACAGAGTTAGGGAGCACTATAACAACACAGTAAGAGCTTAACCCACAGCTTAACCAGGCACAGGGGACCAGAGAGCAAGCAGCCTTTAGTCACTCTCCTCAGGACATCAACTCATCTAAATCTTACCAGCAGAGGGCGTAGCTGATTCATCACATTCCACAGTTCCATTTGAACATTGGCTACAAGAAAATCAGAGTTGATTTATGAATTTAAGATTAAATTTTGTTTGCATTTCAAAAATAATTTTATACTTTTAAGGGATTTAAAGGACTTTGGTCCCATTTAACAATATCTCTTTCAACACTTTCTTAGCATGCCCTGTATAGGCACTTTCTTAGCATGCACTGTGATAGGCGTGAGGGATAGCTGAAGGAGTCAGTGTCATAGTCTTTGTCAGGGTGATTTTAGTCTAGTGGGAAGAAAATACACAAAAATAAATCATTTCTGTAGCATGGCACAGTGACAGTGAAGTATTTTAAGATATAGAAAACATTGAAAGTCTATAGGCAATTTAGATCAAAAAAGTGAAAGACGAAAAAGTCTACAAAGTTTTAAGAATGGGTGGAGACTATGAAACAGAGGGATGAAAAAGGCAATAATAGTACCAAACTATGTAGAGGTACAATTGTGTTCTTTATAGCGAAGTGATAGGAGATAAGATGCAAAGATGAGCAGAACTTAGCTTCTTCCTATTAAGTTATTAAGATTTTATCACTAGGATAAGAACCTTAAAGACATTTTTTTAAAAGTGTCATAACTAGCTTGAATTCTAGAAAATTCTTTTAATTGTTGTTTTTATTGGGGGGCCACACCCAGTGACGCTCAGGGGTTACTCCTGGCTACGCACTCAAAAGTCGCTCCTGGCAGGCACGGGGGACCATATGGGAACCGGGGGATCGAACCGTGGTCCGTCCTAGGCAAGGCAGCAGGCACCTTACCTCCTGCGCCACCTCCCAGCTCCCGAATTCTAGAAAATTCTTAAATGCAGCAAGGAAGATGAAGGTTAATCGCAACATTCCCATTGACCATCTAAAATTGGGATCTAAGATAAAAGGTGAAGACATGCAAATTTAACTTACAAACCTCAGACTAATGCATCATGATAGGGAATAACAAATCTGTTCTCCAAAACTATAAGATAAACAGTTATTCCTTCAAGTTCTAAGTAGCTCATGTATTTGTCATGTGAACTCCAAAGCAATAGATTAAAATACATGAAATTTGCTTACACATGGCTATCTATGGAGAGTATTATACTAAGCAAAACGAATTCAGAGGTTGAAGGACAAACAGAATAATCTCACTCGTCTGTGTGATTTAAAATTTATAGTATGGTAATAATATCTAGAGACTATAAGGATGAGGGCCTTATGGATGACTGGTCCATGTTAGCAAGCTTGCCACAAGAGCAGGGAGTGCTGTTAGGGGAAAGAAGGGACCACTGTGGCAATGATAGTGGGAACTGCATGCTGAAAGGAGATAAAGTGATATGCATGATACCCCTTCAGGACAAAATTGCAAGCCACAGTGTCTAAAATAATAAAAGGTAGTGTGTGTTTGTGTGTGTGTGTGTGTGAGAGAGAGAGAGAGAGAGAGAGAGAGAGAGAGAGAAAGAGAGTGCAATATATTTGCCACTGAGGCAGACAGAGTAGAGGATAGGAGGGCAGGAGGGAAACTTGGGGACATTGGTAGAAATATGCACAGGTGAAGAGTGTTGAACATTATATAACTGAAACTCAATATGAGCAACTTTGTAATTATGAAAATAAAACAACTGTTTATTAACATCCTTGTAAACCTGAATGCTTAAGAAAAGTAATTTTTAAAATCTAGTAAAAATAAAATGGACTGACATAGAGAACAGCAATTACATCACGTACACAAGGTGTGCTGGTATACAGAATAGCACCAAGACAACATTCAAGGGTAAGATTCAAAACCAATTGACATTATAGAACTAGAATCCTCAAGATATTTCAGTCATTGAACCCCCATCTCCAGCCCAATTTGTATCTGAGAATCAAAGTTATCAAAGAGCACTACATGGCTTGTTAAATCAAAAATTATCTTTCACCTTGAAAACAAGATTTAGGTGTGCCATTTTCAATACATTTAATTTATGTAATGAATGTAATAGTAAGGTTATTCTCTTTCTAATGATGTATGTTAGAGTTGATTTTATTATTTTGATGAAGAATACATTGGTGTGTTATTTGTCATCACCATTGAACCTACCATAATCCTAAAGGTGTTGGGATGAGCTCTCCGGGCTGATAAACACTACCTCTATAATGACACCGGCAGTGAAATCTATCAGGGGAAACAAAAGGTTCAATTAAGAGAATAGGAAGTAAATTTTTAAACACTAAAATTCATTCAGATTCTATGTTCTATATTGAATGTCAATGAACACCAATATTGATATCATGAGATTGCTTAAAAATTTTAATGGTAGAAACCATTTGGTATCATAGTGGTAACAATGTGATTTCTGTACTCACATGGGCACACAAAAGTTTAGTGTGTCTTCATAGTATTTGCCTTCTGGACAATTGCAGCCTTCAGCACAGTCATCATGACATTGATCTGGGTTTGAGAGAGCAAGGCAGGAGCGATGGCAGAAGGAAGAGCAGTGATGGTAGAGCATCCCTTTTTGGCACACAACCCCTGAGGACCAATGGCATCAGTGAGATTAAGGGCCACAGGGGACCCATGCACTATATGTTTGATTTACATGGTAGCCATGAAATAAAGAAAAAAACTGCCTTACATCAAAAAACCTAGACTACTACAGAATCAAAAAATAATACATGGCTTCACAAAGGTACACAGAAAAATAAAATTATATCTTGTAATATTGTATGCAATTTTCTACAATATTCATTAAGAATATATATTCTATGATTTAAAAAATGATTTAAGGCATTTGGTTTTTTGAAATACAGCATGTTATCATATTTTGAGTCCATTTATTGTTCTACTGGCATCAGCTTCATTACAGCTTTATTGAAACTAATGCAAACTATTTGTATCCTATAAATAAGACAAATTTGACTTTATTGATCCATACTCAATTGACTCAACTTTATTGATTCAACCTCTTGGGAGGTTGTCTTTTTAAATATATTTATACTATTTTACTTTTTATAATTTTTTCATTTAAAGAATTGTGGTTTGCAAAGTTTATAAATATTTGAATTATAAGCATATAGTATTTCAACACAAATTCCACCATCAGTGTCAACTCTCATCACCAATGATTATATACTTCATCATCCCCCACCCCTATACTACTTTTTCTAAACCTTCAAATTTCTCTTTATAAAAAATTGAACTTATAGTAGGCAAACTAAATGATCTAAATATGCATATACAAACTTGTAGAAAAAAAATTAAACTTGTAGAAAATAACTTGAAATTGTACTAAATGTATAGTTAATCTTTTGAGAAAAAACTGTGGGAAGAGGGAATCTGCCTTGCACAAGATGGGCCTGAATTCAATCTCCGGCATTTCATATGATGGACACCAGGAGTGATCCCAGTACCAGGAGTAAGCCCTAAGTACCACCAAAACTTAAATGAATGAAGCCCATTGTGATCTGTGCCATCATTCTCACTCACCACAGAAGGAAATCTGAGATCTGAAATCAATGGGGACCCCACGCTGGCCACAGAGGTAAGCATAGTGTGCAAGAGCATTGCATAGGCAGGGGCTCCCACACTTGCATGCATCGTGTCTGCAGAGCTGGTAGTACAGTCCGGGACTGATGTAGAAGTGGCAAGGAGCAAAGAGCTCTTGGTGGATGACGTCACAGTGTGCTGCATAGCCAACTGAGAGGAGAAAGTACCATCAGCGTCTCATTCATCAGCCTGTTTCATACCTCTACTTAGCAAGGGTCAAAGCTATCTAAGCATCTTGCACAGTTGTACACGTTACATTTAATAATAGAATCACTATTTTCAGGTGACAGTTTTCTTATTTGTATTTTTGTTTTGGGTCTTATTGGATAAAGCACTTAATCTATAGTCATTAGTTTTTTAGCCAAAAAAAAAGAATGAAGAAGAAAGAAAAAAAAAAGAAAGAGGGGCTGAAGTGAAAGCACAGTGAGTAGAGTGTATGCCTTGCATGAGGCCTACCAGGTTCGATCCTTGCCATTCCCTATGTTCTCCGGAGCCTGCCAGAATTTCTGAACACAGAGCCAAGAGTAACCCCTAAGTACCACCAGGTGTGCCCCCCCCCAAAAAAACAAAAACAAAGAAGAGAAAATAGAATCATGTTTTATCCCTTTTATCTCTGAATAGCATGAATAACAGAAGAAATGAAAGAGCATGCTACTGATCACTCCATTTCCTGAGAATCATCTTTTTTTATTTTCATGAGAGATGACATCTTTATTCAGCCCTAGTCATCAGATGTGGCTCCTACCATTTAAGCATGCTAATCTTAGCTAGCCCTGCATCTCCTATTATCTATGTCACCTCTGACCTACATGTTGGCCAGAATCCAAACGGGCAAAAGGGGAGAATCATCTTTTTTAAAAACAAAAATTTCTACAAAGAATTGGTGACTATTGAGACACTGATCTCCATATACCCTCTCACAATGAAAGTAGTATCTGATTATGGAGAGTATGTTAACTCCCTGTAATATACAATTATCCTGAAAGGACTAATTACGTAAGGCTTCAACTGAATGTTTGAGGTAATCATAATGCTGCAAATGTTAAATTTTCATGGAACACGATGTCCGCTCAATATACAGTGCACAATGCTCAGTGCCAGCAATTAGTAAAACTTTGGGAATATCTGATAAGTGAATCTATGAAAGCAAGTAAATGAATGGTGAATTGAAATTCAGAAAGAAAAAAAAACATGCACTGCAGGTCTCCAGATTCAAATATCAAACCATGAAAGGTTAGGGTGTCTGTGTAATCACTCCTTCAACTATGTCTCCTTCATCTCTGAGAATGACTGATCAGGTAGAATCCTCTCTGCATTTGACAGAACAACCTAGATCCTATCTTCCTGCAAAAGGCAGCTTTGTGGTTCTATGGTATAGTCAACCTAGGAGGGCACTGATATTGTCACAGAAAAACTTCACCAGTTTGTTTCATAATCATTATCTCTGGTAAGCAGATGAGTTGCTCAAAAATTGGGATTGTTTTCATTACTAAGTAATTATACTAAATTTTATTGAATGCTTTAAGTATCTTATTGGTAAGGAAAAATGATAATTGAAGATGATATTTTCTTTGCTCTGTAGATGTATTAACAAATGACTTATAAATCAATTATAACAGGCATTATTATCATACATTGCCCTGCCAACTGATAATCTCACAAAATTCTAAATTCCAAAAATCAATGAGGACTAAATTGTCTTCCCTAAGGATTTGTAGATCAAAAATGTCTCATACTGATTGATAGGGTTAAGAAAATAGTATGGGGGCCGGAGCTGTAACACGGAGCAGTAAGGTATCTGCCTTGCTGGCACAAGCCTAGAACAGTCCGTGGTTCAATGGCCTGGCATCTCATATGGTCCCCCAAGCCAGGAACGGTATGAGAAATTTTTGATCTACAAATCCTTAGGGATTTTACTTCTCTCACTCATTAACATTTTCATTTTAGTTGTTAGTTGTTAGTTATTTCCCTAATAGCATTCACCACTTTTTGTGGTGAGCATCATATTGTGAGCCAGTCTTTCTGGCCCTTAAACTCTAATGTCTCTGGTCTTATTACAATAATGTCATTTTTTAAACCCATAGATGAGTGAGACAATTCTATGTCTATCTTTCTCCCTTTCACATTGATTCTTAACAATAACAGCATATCCTTTTTCCATTGAGCAGTGTAAAAGTATTCCCATAGTTTTCTGTAGCTTTAGTTCCAAAAAAATGTAAAAAGAGCCCCAAATTCTAAGAATTTCAGCTGCAAGATAGAACTTTTAAGCATAAATATCAAAAAAAATAGTTCATTTGAAGGCATCAAGCTTCCTTGAGCCATTGGCTTCCTGCTCATGAAGCTGTAACACACTTCGTGAATAGGAATGTGTAATATGAAAGTTAAGTATGAGTTGCACTAGTTATATTATGAAACTGAACTTGAACAAATGAATACTATACTAGCATTATTAAAGTAATTCTAGAGTTTTTTCTTTAGCATTAAAAACATCTGAAAATCTCTACTTGCCCACATGGGAAAAGGGAGATTTTTTGGGGGGTGCTGTAATTTTTTATTATGATAATTATTTTTATTTTGACTGAAGTGGATTACATATCTTTCACAGTAAAATTTTAGGTACATATTGACATTGAATCAGGGAAATTCCCACCACCAAAGTTGTCCTCCCTCCATACCGGTTCCCAGCATGCATCCCATACCCCGCTCTGAAAAGGGAGATTTTTAAGCCCATAAAGTAAATTTATGAATGCAAAGTAATAAATGAGAGTTATCTTTGACTCACCAGATAGCCTACAGCGCACAGACATGTGCAAGTTTAACACAAATTAAAAGGAATGGCACCAAGATGATGATGATGATGATGATGATAATAATAATAATAATAATAATAATAAACTAAATACCACCCATCTTAAAACAGCACGGTAATACAGAATATTTTCCAAAGCTTCTTCTTTTCTGTTATAGTAGACTTACTGTTTTGTTGATTAATGTTACAGGGATCTACCATAGGAACATGAACAGGTGCAAAACAAGTGGAAGAAACTCTCCATGCATTTGCATGAAGCTGTGGGGTGCCTTCGATCATACCCGAGGGAGAACTAGAAGGCAAAGAGATAGTCATTTTATTCCTTTATTCATGGCCTCAGATATTTTTAAATGCTATTTTTAATTTCTTAAGAAATATTAAATCTTGAAGTGCTCCTTTTAAGTTTTTCAAAAGCATCTATTATTTTCCTCTTATTAAAACTTCATAATGTGTCAAATAGTGAGCATCTAGGATTTTAATAGTTATTTCAGTCTTGTGAGGACATATCCCCTCAAAGAAAGTAAAACAAAAAGTCATATAAATATTAATGATGAGTAACAGAGGCATGAGTCAAGTCTGCACAGACTTTAAAAAAATCATTCAGGCACCCAGAATGCCCTTGTATAGTGTAAAGGGTAGAGATAGCTTTCATGATTCTTTTCAAAATAAAGACAAAAAGCTTCTAAAAGTCAATAATTTATATTTATGAAATTTTATTTTAATTATTAAAATGATCTAAATTACTGCACTACCAAGTGGTGCTTGACATAAAAATTACATAAAAATAAAGAGGGAGTGATAAAAAAGACACTCTTTCTTTTTGTTTTTTTTTTGTTTGTTTTTTGGGGGGGCCACACCCAGTGACACTCAGGGGTTACTCCTGGCTATTCACTCAGAAGTCGCTCCTGGCGGGCACGGGGGACCATGTGGGGAACCGGGTAATCGAACCGCGGTACATCCTAGGTTAGCGTAGGCAGGGCAGGCACCTTACCTCCAGCGCCACCACCCGGCCCCCAAAAAGACACTCTTGATATAAGTTTTCTCCCTTTTTTCAGTACTCTCAACAAAGCTAATTGGAAAAAACGTAGATTTCCAAAGTCAGACTAATATCTATAGCAATGCATAAGAGCCAAAACTTCAGTAATTCCAGTAACCAATGCAATCGACTAATACATCAAACAATTGCAGTAAGTGACTATTCTTGTACATAATGTGAGATATCATAACACTAAGAGTTAGATTGGATTAGGTTCCCCTTAGGAAATTTTGACCTAAAGTTTGAGAAATATAAAACCTGACAATGTTATTTGTTGCAGCATGACCAAGACATAGATTTGGTTTTACTAGGTTTTCTATAGCCATATTATTTGACTACCTACTATCAACTATAACTAACACCAAACCCAATATCACATTTTGTTCAAATGAAAATATTGAAATTTAAAAAAGAACATGACTTGTATCAGTTCATTGTCTTCCCTTCATCTTTCCTTTCAAAAGAACAATAAAATAGAAGACTATAAACAGTATAAGTTCCCAGGGAACACTGAGATCCTGGCTGTTTTAGTTCATTTAATTTACTTACAACAGCAAATACTAAAAATAAAGAGCAAAAACATAGACCCATTTACCTATGGCACTTTCATTGTTCAAAGAAACTTCTGACTCATTAAGCTCATTTACACTAACAAAAGTATTAATTTTCAAGTAATTAATATTTTTTATGCCACTAAATCTTTATGTTTTCATTAAACTGTGTGAAGTAAAGAATTTTACCAGCTTCTGGTAAAAAGTTAAACAATGTTTGAAACTGGCTCTGAATAAGGACTAGAAGGGCCAGCCCATGATAAGAAGCCTATCACAAAGAGTGGTAAGCGCTGTTAGAGAAATAACTACATTAACAACTACCATGACAATGATAGAGAGTTAATACAATGCCTATCTAAGGACAGGTAGGGGCTGGGGGTGTAGGAAATGGGAGAACAGTGGTGGCGGGAAAGCTGTACTGGTGAAGGGAGTGTGCATTTTATTGCTGAAAGCCAATTACAAACATGTTTGTAACCGTGGTGCTTAAATAAAGAAATTATTTATTAAGAAAAATAAAGCTCACTATATATTAAGGGAAAAAAGAGAGAAAACTGACTGAAATATTATCCTGAATTTTTATCAAGCCTAACTTTATACACAGAGGAGATTGGTGATATAGAGAGACAGATTTGCCATGTGTTCAGTTTTAACTGCTCACCATTCTACAAATAAAGGAAAGAACATTTAATATCCTTCTGAACACCTTAGTCAACTCACTTAGTACTACTTCTGATTCATAAATGTGATAAGGATTCACCATGCTGAGCCATAAATGAAACAAAAAAACTAAATAACCTAAAAACATGTAATCACTTAGGACAACAAAATAAAAGAAATTTTCTTTTGGCATTTAAAAGTTTAATTGCTAGTTCACATTACCCATCCAAATTCTCTTTATTCTCTTTGTCTAATTATAAGTACCTTCTCCAGTTAATTTGACTACATATAAAGCTCTTAGCCTGTTTCTAAAAGTACAGGACTGAGTTGTTTTGTTGTTGTTGTTGTTTTTCCAAACTCCTTAATAGTTTTTGATGCAAACCAGATAGACAGTACAATGGGCAAGGTAAGTGCTACCTTGCACACAGTCTATCTGGGTTCAATCCTTGGTACCTGAGTCAAGATACAGACATAAGACCTGAGCACTACCAGGTGTGGACCCTCAACCAAAAACAAAACAAAAAATAAACCAGATTGTTAAAGATGTTCATAGGAGTAGAGTCAGAACTAATTTTCTCTAAAGGGACATTAACTTGTATTTTAAAGGTTATAATGTATGAGTTGGGAGAACAATAAGTGAGAGTTAGTACGAAAGATTAGTAAAGGGAAAAAATTCCCAAGTAGTGTTAAGAATGCAAGCAGAAGTGCTTTTTTGAAATAGTATTTGGAAAATGGATTTTTTATGAAATGTTCTCTTCATATTCAATTCATACTGTTACTTTAAATCCCAAATTTAAAAAATTGCCATACAGCTAATTTTTAATTACCTCAATATGTTATATATTTCAATAAAGAATTTGTTTCACGGTAATTATGTATTAAAGTCCTGATTTAAAAAAAAAACCTTACAGATAGAAAACAAGTCCTCAAGTTGCATAAATTCCCATATTTCTTAGCCTCAAACCAGATATTCAAGAAATATCTATAACATTGAGAGAGTCTTTTCACATATAGTTGAAAGTATTTTGTTAAGTCAAGGTGCGAGTTCCAATTTCAAAGCCAAATCATTGCATTAGATATAGCATACATACCAAATAATATAAAGACTTTAAAATATAGTTTAATCTTGGTGGATTTTCAAAGTACAATGGTGCCAACTTGAGAAGTGGTATTATTGAGAATAATATGTGACTAATTCACATGCTGAGTAACAGAGCCTTTATTTTAAAGTTTAGAGACACTATATGGAAGATGAGGACTTTGGAGCCCTTATATTTGCTACTCTGAAGGTCTCTGCTAGTTTCCTTTTCTCTAAATAAATATTAATCAGAAGATTGCTACGAAATTTAAATATGTAATGCATTTGAAATTCTTAGGACAATAATAAATATGCTATTATAAACGTTTGAATGAAAGAATTTATATATATCCTTTAAATTGCTAGCCACTAATTCACATTAGATATAAAGAAAATCACACTTACAGAAAATCATCCCTTATGTTCCCATTAAAAGTGCCACAGAGACCTAAGGTTCTTCTTTTCCATGCACTAGTGAGCTGGAGATAAATTCTTTCCCCATCGATTGCAAATAAAATCTTTAAACCAAAAGAGGTTTTTAGAAGAATAAACAAGGATGATAGAGTCTGAATTTCAACAAGACCTGTAGAAAAGAACAGAGCAAGGTCAGCATTGAGTGGATCAATGTGGAAATGTGAGTACACCCCAGGAATTCTCTGCCCAGAGAACAGATGTGGGGTCAGGCTGAGAGTGTTGGCCTCTGTGATTCGGGATCAATTTTTGTCACTCCCCATTTTTTCTGAGACTTTAGCAAGTAAGTTTAATAGCTTGTCAGGTTAATTTATAGTAGTTTTAGTTGGCAAGAATTTTATGGCAGGATAGTCCTTGCAAAACATGCAAAATCATCTTTCTTTTTTAATTCATGTGTGTGCATAAGTGCATACATGTCTTGAAATTTTTAATGTGTTGGTGGTGCCTTCCTCAACCATCCTCCCATTCTCTTGAAATCTTTAGCAAAAAGTGTGTATGTCATGGAGGAGTGTTGGGATGTTTACAGAAAGATAGTGTAGCAGGTCAGGCATTTGTATTACATGTGATTCAATTTCAGTCCCTGACACTATATATGATCCCCAGAGCCCTCCACAAGTGATCCTTGAGTGCAAAACCAGGAGTAAATTGAATTCTAGTCAGTTACATGAAAGCTATTAAACACTTTGCCTGCTGTGCAGTCCCTCCAATGACTTTTTGTTCTAAGTATCATTTTAAGCTGCCCTGTATATACTCCTGTTAACACTCTCAAAGATACATACTTCTTTATTCCTTGCAAACTCGTTTTTAATAACATTCTAACTATTCATTGTTATCTGACATTGCTCTCAAAGTTACTTAAATAACAGTTATCATAGTAGTCTACCAAGAAAATAAAAATATTTTATCATCTTCTTGTGAAAGCTCGTTTTATTTGGTTGAATCTTTTGTGACTATTATCTTTGACTATTTAACAAAATGGTCAAATAATGAAAATTACATGTGCAACTTAGCATTCTTAGCAAGACCATGTAATTCATAACACAAATTAAAGAAGTTCTGAAAATGAAAGTCTTAGTCATAACTATGCTGGAACACAGGAATGAAGAGGACTTTTCACAGAAAAAAAAAACAACTAATGCTCAGCATATAAGATCTATTGCCGTTCTACACCCAACCTATTGCCCTATTTTGATTTTCTGACCTTCTGCATCTACCTGCTTCATCCTGAAGCAATGCCCAAATCTACTGGTTAAACATAGCACACAACTCCTCTCTTCCTTGCTATGCATGGAATGTTTTTACCATCTCTTTAATCCTTGAAATTCCTCAGCTATAACTGCTCAATAACATCATTTCAGAAAGAATTTGGCTAGAGTCCTACAGGGCTTCCTCAACAACTCTAGACTCTAGATAAGTTGTACACAAATACCCAAAAGTTTATGAGGCTGTTTGAATGGACAACCCTCCAAATCTAAGCAGTGCAGTTGAACACTATATTTAGGTTCCTTAAATATGGTAGCATTCATTACATATACATGAAGACAACTTGTACATAGTCAAAAAAATATCAGATTAGGGTTGGAGCGGTAGTGCTAGAGGTAAGGCGTCTGCCTTACAAATGCTAGCCTAGGACTGGCCCCGGTTAAATCCCCCGGCATCCCAAAGGGTCTCACCACTCCAGAAGCAATTTCTGAGCACATAGCTAGGAATAACCCCTGAGCATCAACAGGTGTGGTCCAAAAACAAAGCAAAAAAGATCAGATTACTCAGATAATGAAGATACACCACTTGGGTTGTTTTGTTGTTATTGCTGCTATATCTGCTAAAATAAGGAAATTTTACCATTACCATGATTTCTTACCATTCAGATTGAAGCCTTGATTAGGGCTGGTGAAGACTTGTCCCCCCCTAAAAAGGGTTACTTGCTTGTTAAAATCATCTTCCAGGATTAGAGTTATAGACTGAAGGCAGACCAATCCTAGATTCTGTATGAAGATTACATTAGCAGTGAGAGAAATTGAAAGTGAGAGACGAAGAATAGTGATGACGGGAGCAAGAAATAGTGAAAGGTGAGGGAGAAAAAGGAGAAATAATGCACATAAATAAGAATCTCTAGTATCTATAAGGCTTCTATAAAGTGGCTATATAATCCATCCTCTACCTGAACTACTAATGAAACATATCTTTACATACTATATGAAATAGGCTTTATACTCACTTATTTTGTACAGAATATTAAATATATTCTCATTAAGTACTAATGTTTTCTATAAAGTGCTTTAATTGGCGTATTAGACTTTCTTTTTATTTTGGGTCACATCAAAATCAAGTGCTCACTCCTTACTCCTGGCTTTTCATTTATATATAAATAGCAATCACTTCTAGTGGGTTCATAGGACAATGTGAGATGCCATGTGCAAGGTTGCTATACTATCTATCTCTTTCACCTGGTATATTAGATTTTCAAAAGTTCAATTAACTGCAAGAATTAAGCTTTTATATAGAAAACTTACTCTGACTTTGATATATTGCAATGAGAAAATTTATCTAATAAAAATCCAGGGGGTAAAAGTCAGAGTGATAGCACAGCAGTAAGGCATTTGCATAGCACACACTGACCCAGGACAGACCTGGGTTTGATCCTTGGCATTCCATATGTGGTCCTCCAAACCTTCTAGGAGTGATTTCTGAGTATAGAGCCAGAAGTAACCCCTGAGAACTGCCGAGTGTGGCACACACACACACACACACACACACACACACACACACACAAATTCAGGGGATAAAGAGATGTACAAGATTTAAGGAGTGAGTCTTATACAGAACCCAGTTCTGTCTCTGACACCAGAGAGACTGGGTATAGTCTTGGTGACCCCAAATCTCACTGAGTGCTTATCATGTCTATTGAGTATAAAAATAAAATCTGTTATCATTTCTCAAAAAACCTTCATTTTTACATATGTAGTTACTTTTTATACCAGGTATTAAACCTAAAATTTTGTATATACTAGACATGTACTTTCACCACTGCACTCCAACCTCTGCCACCAAATTGTCCCCTTAAAATAATGTATCTTTGATGTAATAATAAACCTGAGTTCATTGAAAAAATATGCAAGAAATGATCAAACAAATGACAGGTAAATATCATTTAAAATACAATTAAAGAGACAATATTTGTTTAGGTATGTACATATTTGTTTTTATATGTAAATGTTTCTGAAATAAATATGCCTTTTACACAGATGGTATGTGTTTTTCATTATTTTAGAGCATATTATAATCTGTCTTAATACTTAATATTTTTTATTTTGTCAGAAAATAATTAACCCTATTCTTGTGACCATATATAAATTGGAGATATAGCTCCAGTTTAACTCTTTATTTGAGTTAAAATAAAGAAATTATTCCTATTTTTGAATTTTTGAAATGACATTTAGAAATGTTCTTACCTGTTCACAGGGAGCTTTCTGTAATGTAATTGTGAATTTATCTTTCCCAGTTCCTTTCACAAGGATGTACTGGCACATCCCAATGAAGGAATAATGTCGACCATCAAAAGTTGTAAAATGAGAATCACCCACAACTGAGCATTGAACTAACAATAAAAGGAAAAAGAAAATGTGAGAATAAAGTAGTTAATTCTTCAAATCAGTCAAAAGAATAAATCAGATATTAAAAAATTCACTAGTTTGACAAATAATACTACATGCATTATTCAATTTAATATAAATTTAATTAAATGATAGAACTTTTATATATTTTAGAATTTTTAAATAAAGTAATTTTTAAAATTTTTACCAGTTACTTACTGTTCTCTAAATTTTATTTATTCATAAATTTTCCTTTATTTTCTAGGAATCTAGACTTATAAAGCTTACATTTTGTGTTATCTATGAGATATCTTTAAAAAATGAGCACTATCTTCCATCAAAAGTTAAAGGAATTTGAGATATTTTGTTTGGGAATATTTTTAAACATTACCTGGACAGTCATGCTCAGTGCAGTTCCAAACACCACCAACACATACACTAAATAAAATTATAAAATATTAATTTATTGGGAAAGATGTTGCATTAAAGCTTGAATAAATATATTGATTAATGTACCCAAATATGCCATGTTTCTAGATACAAAATATCTGACTTAAAAACATCTTTGGAGAAATTAAACGCATTAATTAATTTTGGCAAAAAGTCATTATTTTACTATACATAATACTCAAAAATCACTAAAGACAATACCTAGGAAATACAAAACTATTAGGAATAAAAATATGAAGCAAGCAAAGTCTGTTTTACATCCTTGATTGTTTCAATTCAAAAAGTCTACACTTGGAGCTGGAAAGAGTCACAGGTAAAGTGCTTGTCATTGCATACAACCGATCTGGGTTCTATCCCCATCACCACATATGGTCCCCTGAGTCCTTTAAGAAATGATCCCTAAGCATTGAGCCATGATAAAGCCCTGAGCACAACAGGTATTCGCATGTTAAGTAATAATAATAATAAGTTGCACATACAGAAAGTATTTATTAGTATCATTAAAGAAATAAGCATTGATAAGTTAACATCTTCTACTACAAATTTTAAGTTCGTTTTGAAGATAGTCAGACAGAGATAGAGAGACAATAAGTACACTTAAGTAATATAAATTATGTCATTCACTATTTAAAAAAAAAAAAGCTTTGGAAGATAGATACAGAGTCTCTGAAAGGTAGGTACTCAAATCATTATCTGTGATTATGTATTCACTTGCATTTCAGTTATAAAAACTGAAATAAAAGGGAAAAGATCATGACATTTAGACTCATGTTTCTGTTTTAGAACATGCTCTGGGTATAAGTTATTTTCCTAAAATAGTTTAGCCAATTGAGTAAAAAGTCTAAATGATTCTGATATAGCAAAAAAAATGGTAACATGGAAAAAAAATCACAACTTAAAGTACTCAGGAAGATTAGATGAACTCTTAAGATTTAAGTATAAAATCATGTGCAAATTAACTTTAGGAGCAATAAGAAAATGAAAGGTTTTTTGGAATTGACAAAGGAAGTATAAGTATATCAAAGAATGTTAACTTGGAATAAAAGTGTCTTGGTAATTAGAAATTAATATATTACTTTCAATATATTGCAATAAAGTTGTCTACTTTATAACAAACCACTCAGAAATAATTGGTTATACAATAAATTACATACCATTCAGTACATTCTTGTTCAATTTTTGAACCAACTGAATAAGCTAGTCCATGAAAATTACATGGACAACTTTCCAAGGAGATGCAAGTTCCATTTTCCATTATGAGACCTATTTTTAAAAATATGCACCAGTTATCAAGAGAAGTAATCAAGATTATATTCTTTAAATATAATCTAATATTTATTTAAAGAACAACCAACTTTTATTGAACACTTGCATACACTAGGTGCTAAAAATACTAATTTTTTTACTTTGTGATTAGTTTATAATAAAAAGACTTAATTTTAGCTATCAGCTACCAGGTAAGCCTGTTTCGACTATTTTATCCCATTGCTTGCATTAACAATTCAATATTCATCATACTGTATCATACAACTAAATTCGATCTTCTTGATTTTAGGTGCAAAGGGAGGGCAGGAGGAAGAAAGCATATTCTTACTTTGACCTACAATTGTAATAAAATGGAAACTCTATGCAAGGTAACAGATAATAAAGAGCCAAGCAATGACGCTTAAAGAGCTAGTACAATAAGACTACATTTAAATTTAATACTTCTCTCTAATGAATAAAGAAGGTTGAGCTAGAATGTAAATCAGCTGTCTTATTAAACACATGGTCTAATTCTGCTAGATTTTATTTTCAGAGTAAGGAAAACACATTTTTTATAAACTTTATTGACTGATTTATTGGTTTCTGGACCACACCCAACGGAGCTCAGGGGTCCTCTAGCTCAGCACTCAGAAATCGCCCCTGGCAGGTTGGAGAACCATATGGGATGCCTGGAATTAAACTGGGTCCCTACATGGTCGGCCACATGCAAGGCAAACACCCTACAGCTGTGATATCTCTCTGGCTCCCCAAAACACATTATTTCTTTTGGTTTTGGGTCACACCCAGACACGCTCAGGGGTTACTCTTAGCTCTGCACTCAGAAGTCACTCTGCACTCAGAAGTCAGGCTCAGAGGACCACATGGGATGTGGGGATTCAAAACGGGGTCCATCCTGTATTGACCGTGTGCAAGGCAAAAGTCTTACCACTGTGCTATACCTTCGCCCCCCCAAGAACACATTTTATATTATATTATGTTTATATTGTATTATTATATTGTTATAGTATAATTTTATTGTATTATAATTATTACATTATGTTACATTACATTACGTTGTATTATATTACATTAATTACATTACATTACGTATATTATATTAATTTTGAAAACAAACTCATTTATTTACAGCAGACTTCAGGTTTGGCACTGGTCCATAACCTATAGTAAGAGTAGCACCAACATGGGGCCGGCGAGGTGGCGCTAGAGATAAGGTGTCTGCCTTGCAAGCGCTAGCCAAAGAACAGACTGCAGTTTGATCCCCCGGCGTCCCATATGGTCCCCCCAAGCTTGGGGCAATTTCTGAGCACTTAACCAGGAGTAACTCCTGAGCATCAAACGGGTGTGGCACGAAAAACAAGCAAACAAAAAAGAGTAGCACCAACACAATAAGGGACCAAGATCCTAGGAACTGGTTCCAAGATGTCCACTCAAATTAACTTGATCACAGGGGAAAATCACTAATCATTGAGTTCTTTTCACAATTTGAAAAACAAGGTTTGAGTAAATCGTCATTATCCATCATAAACATCTGTCAATATAGCTGTCACTTCTAAATTTCAACTTACCTTTATTGCAGTTACTTCTAATTTTAAAATATTTTTAAATAACAAAATTCTATCAGGACTAAAATCTCATGCTGCCAAGACATAAAGGTCTTTTTTCTCTTCAATTTGATTTTTTCTTAAATAAATTAAAATATATAATTTGCTAAATAGTACTCAGAAGAACAAAAGATCTGCCACAGGCAACCTTGGGAATGTAGAGTCAAAATTTCTTGGACTATGATCAAAGTGATACGCCTTTTATTGATGAAAAACACCCATTATTCCTATTTACTCCAAGAACAAAAAACCCAACAATTGCAGGAAAAAAAAAATTAACAACAGCAGAAACAACAAAGCAAAACCTTGCAAAATACCTTATGACCAAGGGAAGTTGATTAAAGAGAACCTGAGTCTAGTTTCTACACACATGCCACAGGATCCTTTGATAAAGCACTTACCTTCTGGGCAATAACATCCATCAAGGCAATGGAGATCGCTCCCAAGACACTGTTTCTCAAATGTGCAGGTTGGTGGACAACAGCTAATACAATCCCGATGGACAAAGCTATCATCACATTTATCAACTACAATTGGGCAAACAGAAGAACTTTAAGTAAACTCTATGCAACACTTGTAAATATGTCCGTATGTCCCAAAGTCTACATTTTACCAGTCTTAGTGCCCTACAACGAATCTTTGCAATTAGAGTCAATATTGAGTGCTAGGAAAAGCCTAAACTTAATCAAACCCTACAAGGCTTTAGCAAAGAAGAAACCATACTGCATGCTGGAAAGTCATCTCTCCAGTCTTGAATAGGGTAGCCAGCATGGGAGCAGGCTCGGGCATACTCAGTGGCTGCTCGGCAGTAAGTCTCATCATCATCAGTTCTGGAAAATAAGAAGAGAGAATAACAGAAGAAATACTGCCAGAAGTCATATCTTCAAATTCCCAGCCCTCTAAATGTTGGCTGTAGAGTGGATATTTCAATATTAACAGATGACACCATATATATAATATGATTTATTAGGTATAGCAATGTAAGAAACGCAGCATTAAATACAGCATCCCAGTTGAATTTCATTTCATCAGCCTTTTGATCATTTGACCACTGTTGTCTGAGTCAAGGTGTTGTTAACAGAGTTCTATGATAATCAACATTTTTAGGATCTTTGCATATTTTTGCTTTAACACAGAATATCACATACTTTTAGAATATAAGAAATTTTATTAAAATGCAAAATTTTCTGACATAAAGTATTAAATATTCAAATTATTTTCAAAACATGATAACTATATATATACTGTAATATATAATTCAAAGCATTTTTGAAAGACTAGATTGAGCAGTTATAGTTTAAATAAAGATTTTTAGTTCTTTCAGGTTGACGTTTCCATTGAGAGTTGTTTTTATAGCATTGTCACGGATAATTTCTAATTGTGTTCTTCTAACTATCTTATATGTGACCCACCAAATAAATACACAAGGACTACCAATCACAGAGCAGATTAGCAAAGAACCTACAAAATAAACAAAATAAAAGAGAATGAGTTGGTTTTTCAACCCAGTTCAAAATCAATATTAAGTAATCAAATTCCTTACAGAATAATGTTGTTAAGAATGCTATGTTTGGGCACAGCAGGTAGAGCGTTAACCTTCATGTTTCTGACTAGGGTTAAATCTCTGGTATCCCATATGGTTCTTGAGCCTGACAGGAGCGATTTCTGAGTACACAGCCATAAGTGACCCCTGAGAGCTTTTTTGGGGGGTGTACCCCCAAAACAACAACATCAACAGCAATAACAACAACAAAAGAATGCTGTGTTTGAAGAAATGTGGCATTACTAGAATCTCTATTGGAAAAACAACCCTCGCAAATTGCATTCAACCTGTGCTACTGTAATTGGAGGCTTGCAGCTTAGCTACTCTAATTAAATAAGCCTTCCAAGGAAACAAGAACTCAGCACATATACTTTTAGAAGTTCAGAAAATAGCTCCAACCTCCAAAGTAAAAACTCCTATGAAAAACTGGGTAAATCAAATTTGTTGAATTTCTGACACTGAGTTTATATGATATACCTAATAATCGATGCATGATTTTCTATAATTAAAGGTTTTAGAACTTTGATTTTCAGACCTTATACTTGATTTTCAGACCTTATACTATTCGTAATTATTATTAGAATCGGGGTCACATATGGTGATGCTCAGGGCTTACTTCTCTTGGCTTTGTATTCATGATAGTGCTAAGTACCTGGTAGTGCTTAGAGGACTCTAAGAGGCTCCTGGGATGGAACCCTAGCCAACCACGTGCAATTTAAGCACCAGGCTTTCTATAACTGTCTCTCCAGACATTTAGGCAACTACTATTAAACTAGCTACTTGTGATTATCTCTCCTCCTTTGTCTCTCTGACTCAGGCATGTTACATATGTCACCACATAGAAGTTTATATGAGAGCAAGAGAGAATTTATTATTCTAAATGACTCAGGGGGAAGTGTTTCCTATTTGAAAGGTGACTAAGAAATGAACATTATAGAATATTTTCTTTTAAATCAGTTGACTTTGGTGTAGTGATATTAGAAATCAATTTCTTACAACTATGTGTGATTTGCTTTTTTATTTTCTGGGGTCCACATTTGGTATTGTTCAAGATCCAACTTATTGAGCTATCTCCCCAGCCTTGCTTTAACATTAGAAATTGAAATAGGTGAGCAGAAGTTCAAGGCCTAGAACTGTAGAGAGAACCCAACTTGGATGTTCCTTTTCAATAACTTCTGGACCTGAAATAGATTTAAAATGTATGTGTGTCAAAATGTTTTTTTTATTTTTCTATTTTTGAGGGGCATAAACAGATATAGTGTACTTTGTTTGCGATTTCCTGTGTCTTACACTGCGCTATTTAAAAAATTATTTGGTAAATAACCTATGGACCTCTATATTTCCAAATGGGACCAATGGCACACATAGTAACACATACACTCACATACACACATAAAACACAAGTTAACTCCCCTATATTGTTTATGTTAAAAACACTCAGCTTTACCTCTTATTCAGTTATGCACTATAATAGCTTTTTACCTCAATTTATTTTAGAGTCTTCATTATAGCTTGTGAACTGCTGAAATGGCTAAGTTACAGAAGTCATTTTGTACTCCCTTTTTGATAAAGGAGTATTTTGACAAATAATCATTTGACTTACTTGCAAAGGTCATTAACACAGCTGGCAATATATAAATATGGATCAATAAATTCATGGCAGCTTAAAAATGGAAACTGCAACAATATCTGACACTTGAAGAAGATTGCCTAGTAAAAAGAAAATAGTATCTGTTGTAACATTTAATGATTTTCCTTTGGTCAGCTTGTCTATATTTTCTTATAAGGAAAGAAAAAATACATTCATAAAACATTTTTATTACTGCATTTCCATAATGAGTGCACTTATGAAACTCCTTATTAAATTCACTATTTCTGAAAAAATCATAATGATTCCTGTAGCAATTATGTTTTCTGAATTTAACAGTTTATGCTTAAAATTAAATATATGCACAGTACATGTATATTTTATCTCCAACACACACAATTTTTAGTTTCACATCAAATTTACCTCAAATGCTGGCATTCCACTGGAGCACGGATTTGGGAAATCTGAGGGTACAGGTACACATGTCATAGCATCTGGAGTTTGAACTGACCAGCTATTTGCAAACATAGCAATGTCTTCTGTGTAGTCCTCTATTGCACACAAACACACACATACACAAAACGTAATGGCATCACTTTTCAGTTTGTAAACCCAGTAATTTTACATTACAGGTTCTGTTAAATTATAAAATTTAGCATCATAGAAATGAATAGAGTATAGATAAAAAAAATTAAAAGTTGAGATGGGACGAAAAGCAAACTTCATAGAAACAGAGCAGGAAGAAGGATAGAGAATGGAGCATACATGTCAATCTAATGCTAATCAGCCAATACTGACTGTAGGCAGTAAAAAATAATCATAAAATCTAAGAAACCTAAGAAAAACTTAGTGTGAGAATTTTTAGAGAGCCCTTCTTTTTGACACTAGTAAAAACTTTACTAAAATAGTAGTCTCATATTGAGATGATGTTCAACAATAAAAATAGCTATTGAGCCCTTCTGGGCATTTCAGATGGTCATTATGTAGACAATAAAACTGGAAATGACAGTTGGAGAAAAGAAGACTAAAAAGTGAATTCATTTCCTCCAGATATGATGAGTAATACATTTGAACATATTCAGGACCAATTGTTAAGAAACCTAACACAGTATTCGGAGGCAAAATTCCAAAATTAATAACCAGGAAAAAGAGAGAGAGTAAAGTGAGTTTCCTAGATTCTTGGATCTCCATCAAGTTTAAATTGAATCAGAGGTTGATCTGAGAACAAGTTCAGTGACTGACATGAAAATGAATGCTGCCCCACATTCAGACAAAGGTGAAATCTCAAATTTAACAAAAATGAACAAAGCAACATCTCAAAAAAAAGACAGTAAGCCTTCAGATTGAAGCTTAAGTTTGCCACTACCTGGCTGTACAGAACCACAATCTATGATTGAAATTTCCTATACCACTCAAACTAAAAAAAAAAAAAAAAAAAAAAAAAAAAAAAAAAAAAAAAAAAAAAAAAAAAAAAAAAGTCAAATCAAATGTTTGGCAACCCTCTTGCTCAATATCTTAAAGTTAGAAAGAGAAGGCCTGGGTGCTAAGAACCCTTTTAGAAAAAAGATAATGGGGATTCAGTTACAGAATATTCTGCTCTGTGAGTAAAAAAAAACTCAAATTTTAGTGTGGCCAGGAAGAGTTGGCTTTATTTTTAATTCGGCCCCTATTTTCCTACTCTTTACTCCAGTCTTCCTCTGTCCTCTACTCTTATTCTTTTTTTTTTTTTTTTTTGGATTTTGGTTTTTGGTTTTTGGGCCACACCCAGTGATGCTCAGGGGTTACTCCTGGCTATGTGCTCAGAAGTCACTCCTGGCAGGCACGGGGGGACCATATGGGAACCAGGGGATCGAACCGTGGTCCATCCTAGGTTAGCGCAGGCAAGGCAGCAGGCACCTTACCTCTTTCTCAACTAAAATCAGTCAAATTAGTTTCTACTGCTTTTCACTCAACTCATTCCCATGTTAGGTCACTTATCACTTTTATCTCCATGTTTCCTCTATTCCTTCCATATCTTTTATATCGCTCAAGCATCTTTGAATGTATCTACCTTGAAGAGGCTTTTTCTCACAAGATCTAGACAACACCACACCTCTAGTGTTCAATTACTTTTTGTTGCTTTCCCATACATATTTTCTTCAAAGATGTTATTCCTCACCATAAATATTAATTTGTTTCTCCTCATAACATATGCTGCATGATGGGAAAACACTATTTACATTGCTTCATTGTCACATGATCTTTAACAGTCATGTATAAGTTAATTTGTTCAAAATAGGCTTGCTTGGGAAGGAAATAAATCAATGCAATGTTATTTACAAAATGTATTGAATAGATTACTAGCATCATAGTTTTCAAATATGCCTGGTTCACTTCATTTCTGATATTAGTGGGAATGTCACACCCCAATTTATTGTTCTAGTCTAATGAACTTATTTTAAAATGGAACACTGATGCTCTTTTTAGTAAACATAGTTATGTATCATTTTAAAACAAGTCTTTGGAACCAAGTATATGTCTTAATTTTCTGCTTATTTCAATATTTATGTTTAAATTGTAATGGAACTAAATAACTAAGAGAATGTCACTTAGTCCACATTAATTTCAGTTTTTCAGCCACATATTTAGCTATTTTATGTACATTGTATTAATTTAAAAGTCACAAAGTTGGTTATTATGAGACTTTAAATTCATAGTCATTGGTGTTTGGGGAGCTTGCTAACTAAAAATGTATCATAAAATGTGCTGCAAACAAAAGTAATTTGTTATCCATTTTGAGAATCAAATGGAAGCATTATTAATTATTATTCTACAGAAATATAACAAAAGTTGTTGGTTTATTGGTCCTACCCTAATCAATATCTGTACCCCATTCTAGTTACAACAAACAACATCTGGTGATGGATATTGTATTATTCCCTACTTGGTATTCCTCCCCACTCTAGGGTGTGGCCTGGTTCTTGTCAATAAAAGCAGGGGTCTGAGGAAGGCAGAGACTCACTCTTCAATCTTCTTCCACTAAGCTGCATTCCTTCTTTAGGAGCAGAAAGCTTGGGTGGTGGGATTCCTTGCTTGAGTGCTGGATTTCCTGAACTCATTCTTGTACTTTTTCACTATGTGGATTATTTCCTGCATCAATGTTTGCTTCCAGACCTGTGTCTCCCCTGATCCTCATTTTGAAACTGTGTGTTCCACTCGCAAAGAATAAGCCAGAAATTCCATACTGCTATGTTACTAGTTATAGATAAAATTTTGGGATCATAGTCTCAAATAGAGAAAATGAAAATATTTCTATATTCCCAGAAATTCTGAAATACCTAAATTCTTTGTGAAGTCATCACTGAAGAATGAGTAGAAATGTAGAAGGGAAAGACAAAATTAATCACTGTTAGGAAATTACTCATTTGAGCACTTGCTCAAACTTCCTCATGGCCCCTTAAGAGTTATGTCTTCAATGAAATATAGACTGAATTTCAAGAAAATACTGTCTATGTAGTGAGCCCTAATTTAGAGGCCTGATTAAGCCCAGATCACAGCTGGGTGTGGCTCTAAAAAGAAAAGAAAAGAAAAGAATAAAAATACAGAAGAAAGCAGCATCTTAAAGTTATTATCTATGATAATATTTGCATTATAATCACATAGGCAAATTTATTTTATAAAAACAAATTATAACCACAGCACTAAAATTGAGCACAAAATGTCATTTTGTTACTCTACTTTAGATTGTGAACCAAATAAAACAAAAAAGCTAAAATCTTTAGGCTCCATGCATATACTGCCAGAGTCCTCCCTTTTTGCCCTTTTAGCCATAATAAATAGATTACGTCCTGTTAATTCACTAACAAGTCTTTGCATACTCTACCTTCTCATATTACTGTGAAAAAATATTTTAGATTTAGATTATTAAAGACCCTTCCATAACTCAATCCCTATGCTCTGTCTCTCTCTTCAAACAAAGCACATGAAAATATTCTATTCTAAACTTGATGCCATATTTCTGAGGCCCCTGGTAAACTGTCCTTCCTAGCTCTAAAATTTGGATTGTTTCTTTTTCATTATGAAGGTTTGAAACAGAAGAAAGAAATAATAAGTGCCACAGCTTTGTTTTGCCAAGTCTTCACCCTAAAGCAGTTCAAGATCCTAAACTTTTGAGCCCTTTCATTCTAAATACCTAACTGGATGCATGACACCATTTCTGAATGATCTTGGTACTGGTCCATGTGTATGGAGGGTGCATATTTCGGAATACTTTCACCTGCACTTTCTCATTTTATCCTCATGGTTGAAATGTTTTTATGATCATTGTTATCTTCAATTTCTATATGTGTAAATTGACTCATGGGAACCTGCTCTCTACTTGACCATTGATAACCTATTGCTGATGAAAGATAATTTTTATTTTCACAGGGTCTATGCTCATAGGGCCCAAGGAGCCCTCAATACTGTTCTCAGAAAACCTGTCAACAGTCTAGTCAGTGCTTAAGCTCCCAGATGTGGTGCCTGACCATTCTGAGAACCTTCCCAACAAGGCTCATCACACCCCACAATTTCTCCAGTGTGATACTGTGCTATGCTCTGGAGTCCTTATGGTTCCAGGGATTGAACCAGATGGATACCAGACTAGGCACACAACCAAAACACTATTGACACACCTAAGAGGAATCTCAAGATTTCTGAGAAAAATCTCCAGAAGGCCCACTGAGAAGTTTTTCCATCAGTGTGGATGGCTGATAAAGATTCCTGAGAAAAATCTCATCTGAAAGCCCACTGAGAGGTTTTTCCCTCAGTGTGGATGCCTGATGAGATTTCTATGAATGGAATAGACATTCTGCATGCTTTGTAAAATAAATTTTACAAAGATGACTTATAGATAATTTATAGATTTATAGATGATTCTCCTTTCTGCTGTATTTAGTGTGTGTATAGTTGAACCTTTTACTTTCTAACATAAGGATTTTTATAGGCAAATATATCCTTCATTATATTTCTCTTTCCCTGGAAAAATTAGCACCAAAAACAACTTCTTTCCTATTTGTCTTTGAAATGCCCCAGTAGTTTGTACAGAAAGGAATGTTTTTTGCTTTAAGGACATCTCTAAGGCACTTTGAGTACTTGCTAACTAATTTACAATCCAAAAAGGTTTGGCCAGGATAGCATTGGGCTATTGAACTTTACAAGGTATTAGATTCTACATCCCTTTCATATATGTTTGTCTTTTTTATTTTCCCTTCCAAAAACAAGAACTTAAGAAATTAGTTATTTGTATTAAGCACCTAGATCTAAAAACCTATTCCCTCAGGAAAAGGAAATTTGATAGGGAAATTTGCCATCTTGCTAATCCCTTAATCTACATCAGTATAAAACCTAGGGCCTGGTCAAAGAGGAACTACTTTGAGATGTTAAAACTTACCTTCCTTTTATCCTCTGCGCTCTTAATTGATATTATCTATTCATAAAGTCTGCAAACCACCTAGAGTCATATGTTTTGTAGATCAAACAATGTATACTGATAAGCTTCTGTTAACAGGAGATATGTTGTATTTTGCTAAGAAACAAAATGTGAGCATTCTTTTCATACCTCGACTGGCAATATACCCCTTTTGTACCCCTGTCTTTACACATTAAACTTGGAACACTGTTCTCCCACTTAGTCTTTTTGTGATCTCTCATTTTCTTCATATTTCACCATACACTGTTCATGTCATCCACTCTCCTAGAGGAAACTCAAAGAAGTTCTCTAATGTAACTGAACCAAAGCTAGTTGTGGTACACTATACCATTTTAGAAAGCTTAATTTCTACAGCGAAGCAGAATACTAATCTGATAGTATAAGTTTAAATGGGACTTGTATCTTCACCTAAATACAACACATGAACAACTTTTCTCTATGAATTTTAGACTATAAAGGAAAAATATTATATAGCACTTTATGTCAACACCTCAGCACTGGGAGCCAGCCAGATCTGGAATATAACCTGATTAGAGTCATTTGCAAACTGTTAGCCTGAGCATACAATGGCATAAAATCATGATTTCAGCCTATGATTCTAATATTCTGTTGCCATTATACCCAAATTCAAATTCAAACACATCTGTAATAGCTCACTGGGATTAGTTTCATGATTTTTAATGAATAAATGAATGATGATAGGTACATCATTAAAGGCAAAAATAAAACAATAAACCTTTCCAAGATACTCAACTCTTGCCACTCTGTTCAGACGCCATTATCTTTATAAAGCTATTGCTTGATGGTCATTTAATATATCCTATCAAGACTAGATACAAATTAGCCTTATATAGAAAGGCAATTTTGTATTGAATGGTTTGATTCACTGAAAAACAAGATCAAGAACAGAAGAATCTTATTTCACTCAATAATCTCAAACTCCTAAAATAATGTTTGGCTCAAGGTAAGTGTTCAATGAATATATTTTGCATGAGTAAGATCTGTACCTTAATTTTGTAAGTGTAACCAACTCACAATATGTACAAAGGACACAACATTTTTCTTAAATAAGCTTCACTTTCAATCAGTAAAACAGGCTAGTAACAAATCCACTGTTATGCAACCTGCTGCAAGTTCTACCCCCTTGGAGTACAAGCAATTTAAGGATGAACTCATAGAACTCAGCCAGTTCGGATCTCCCTACCTTGTTGAATGATGAAGTCATCAGACTGAATAGCATTGTAGTTTCCACATAGGCCACATGCCTTTCCTTTATGCTCCTCAGACAGTTTGAGGTAAATTCCTGATATCCCATCCCAGGCCAGAGAAAAACCAAAGGTTGTTTTCACCAGAATATAATCTGCCAATTTCTCAATGAAAACTTGTCCAATCGTTTGAGGCAATGTTAAACTTTAATAAAAATAGAATAAAAGCAATTTTAAAATGATGATAAAAGATCAATAATTATCTCTAGTTTATTAAAAGTTATTGAGTTACATAAAATAATGAAAGTTTTACTCAAAATTTGTGAATGTGTAGCTAGTTTCTATAATCTTAACATACAAAATGAACTTTAATATTGAAACTTTAATATTAAATAAATAATATATATAAGCATATAGTAAATAAAATGTTACCTATTTATGATCATTTAAATGTTAAAATTGTAATTTAGGTAGAGGCACATCTAGGGTTTACTCCTGGCAGGCATGAAGAACATATGCAATGATGGAAATTGAATTTGGGTTAGTCATGTACAAGATAAACACCACCCACTGTGCTTGGTTTTGGACACTATACTTATAATTTAATGTCTCTTTTAACCAAAATGAAAGAATAATAAGAATATAAATGTATTTGGTTTTTACTAGATAGTGGAAGATGATCTAAAATTGCTGACTCAGCGATTTGAAAGTGTAGATAGAAAATGGTTGGACTATGCAAATACACAGCTTTTATTTAATTTTAAATATGATTAAGAAAAATGAAACTCAATATCTCAAATACCACCAGTATAAAGCATTATTTTCCAAAATAATGTCTAAGTATGATTAATTTTCATTTCGAATGGTAAAAAATATAATGTTTGGAATATGAATACTTTGTCATGTAGTATTGTATGATGCTTATATTTATAGTAAATTGAATAATATTTGTCCCATTTAACAAAATTACAGTGATTGTTTAACCACTTGATCCATGGACTTTCCATTTTTTTATAACTGTGTATGCATAAAATAAGGTAGAAGAGTAGAGTAATTAATAAAATGAATAGTCTCCTAATAAAAAACATATGAAGGAACATTACTCTTCGTTTTATGGTGTCACAATTAAAGTGATAATAGTTAAAATGGAATAATAGTTTTTGTTAAGGTAGCTATATTAACTGGAATTACAAACTATAATGTGTAGTGGGATAGTTTATAGGTATTTAAAATAATAGGCATTTCCATATACTTCTCTGATAAACTTCAAATTGGTGAGTTCTTTTCCAGGAAGAGTATGACACTAAAGCTACAAAATCAAATCTATCCATTAACAAAAGGATAGTCTTTAAAGAAATAATAAAATTATAAGCAATCATTCACACAAATTATTTGTGCATAATATTTTTCATATAGAATATGTTATATAAGTACAAAAGTAACCAAAAGTTTATATTTAAGAATAAACAATACAACTTTAGTTAATTAATAAATAATAAAGCTTTTATGGAAAATTATAAAGAAGAGGAATTCATTGTAAAAATCAATGAGAGTGGTCAGAGAAATAGTGCAGCAGGGAGGGAACTTATGCCAGACACCCGTTGGATCCCCAGAATCTCATATGGCCCCCAAACACTGCTAATAGTAATTCCTGAGTGCAGAACAAGGAGCAACTCCTAAGGACCACCACCACTAGGTATGGCCCAAAAAACAAACAAAAAATCAATGTGAGTGATATTGTTTTAGTATGCAAGTTCTTAAAAATTCTACTTGAAAATGTGAATTAGATTTTATAAGAATATTTCACAGAAATGAGGTATCAATTTTATGTAGGTTCAGTTCTGTTGTGGGTACTTTTTAATTTTTTTTTCATTTTTCACTGTGTTTTTAATTTTATGCAGTTGCTGGCCACATAATTTGCTATGTTTTATCATTTTTTATTATATCCAAAATTTTTCTTCCTTCAAGTCATTCTGGATAAAAAATTGTTTTTTATTATATCTTTATTTAAGCACTATGATTACAAACATGTTTGTAGTTACATTTCAGTCATAAAAAGAACACTTCCCTTCATCAGTACAACATTCCTAACACCAATCTCCCTCCTCCCCACCCCTTGCCTATATTTGAGACAGGCATTCTACTTCTCTCAATCATTATCATTTTCTGATAGTTTTCAATGTAGTTATTTCTCTAACTGCACTCATCACTCTTTGTGGTAAGCTTCATAT
The DNA here is from genome assembly GCA_004027635.1 of Crocidura indochinensis. Classification (NCBI taxonomy): domain Eukaryota; kingdom Metazoa; phylum Chordata; class Mammalia; order Eulipotyphla; family Soricidae; genus Crocidura; species Crocidura indochinensis. The sequence goes on along the minus strand of PVKC010005107.1, from coordinate 1,914 downwards.
ATGGCCCAGTCCTTCCAGCCCTCATTTCTATTATCTCTGGGCATTATTACAATAATGACTTTTATTTTCCTTAAATCCCATAGATGAGTGAGACTATTCTGTGTCCATCTCACACCCTCTGTCTTATTTCACTCAGCGTAATGGTTTCCATGTCCATCCATGTATAGGAAAATTTTATGACTCAATTTTCTTGATGGTTGCATAGTATTCCATTGTGTATATGTACATAAGTTGCTTTAGCCATTCATCTTTTGTTTCCATATTCTGGCTATTGCAAATAATGCTGCAATAAATATAGGTGTGCAGAAGGCATTTTTGTATTGTGTTTTTGTGTTCTTAGGGTATATCACTAGGAGTGGTATGGGAGTTCAATTTACAAATGGCCAAAAGGCACGTGGAAAATGCTAACCCACATAACTAATCATTAGGGAGATGCAAATCAAAACAACAATGAGGTACCATCTCATGCCACAGATATTGGCACACATCACAAAGGACAAGAACAATCAGTCCTGGCAGGGATATGGAGAGATAAAGCTCTCATTCACTGCTGGTGTGAATGCCATCTAGTCCAGCCTTTCTAGAAAATAATATGGAGATTCCTCAAGTACCTGGAATTTGAGCTATTATATGATCCTGTTGTGGGTACTTTTTAATTGTTATTTTTTTATTTTTCCTTTATAGTAATTTTGTTTTGTTTGGGGCCACACCTGGCTGTGTTCAGAGCTTACTTGTTACTCTGCATTCAAGGACCACTCCCAGCTATGTTCAGAGATCATATGGGATGCCACAGATTGAACCTGGGTCAGTATCATACAAGGCAATTACCCTACCCACTGTATTATAATATTGGCCCCTAAACTATTTTTTAGAAAAGATATATGAGTCTCCTAAAGTTTAAGGTTATTGTTGAAAAGAAATACTCTCTTCCTGCTCTCCCAAGATGGTTAGTTTAGAAAGAAGTAATCTGTGGTCATTTCATTATCATATTTACCTGATTCCATTCTTTTTTATTTCATTACCATAAATTCTAATTTCTTCTTGATCTGAAAAGAATAAGCTGATTGACCGATAACAATAATATACTGAACCAAGACACCTGGGACTATTATGAACCTTAAAGGGAGTGAAAGGAAAAAAAGAAAAAATTATAAGATGCAATAATATAGATATTTGTGTTAAAGCTATAATGTATATGAACAGCTCCATAGCACCATTATTCCCATGATACTTCGCAAAATCATAGCTATATTTAGAATTTTCTTTTTTGTTGTTTTTGGGTCACACACAGCAGTGCTCAGGGGTTACTCCTGGCTCTCCACTCAGAAATTGCTCCTGACTGGCACGAGGGACCATATGGGATGCCAAGATTCAAACTACCATCTGTGCTGGATAAGCTGCTTGCAAGGCAAACACCCTACCACTGTATATCTTCCCAGCCCCATATATTTAAAATAATAAAATAAAAGTTCTGCAAAGTATCAGTATCTGAGGATTGTGAAAGTGACCTAGTCCACTAAAAAATAAAATTACCCAGTAATGTTCTGGAAAGATTATTTCCCCCACCAAAATAATGAGAAAATACATTTTACTAGCAAAAAAAAAAAAAAAAAAAAAAAAAAAAAAAAAAAAAAAAAAAAAAAAAAAAAAAAAAAAAAAAAAAAAAAAAAAAAAAAAAAAAAAAAAAAAAAAAAAAAAAAAAAAAAAAAAAAAAAAAAAAAAAAAGAAAAAAAAGAAAAAATTAAAGAATAAAAAAAGGAGAAGAGTGGAAAAAATAAGAAAATGGAAGTGGTCATCAAAAATTCACTTATTCAATTAAAATTATTTTTAGAAAGCTCTAAAAGTAGATTATAAAATATAAAATAAAAAGTTATAGAATAAAAATAAATGTATCGGCAAAAAATGTGAAAAAAA
>PVKC010005106.1:0-33993 GCA_004027635.1 Crocidura indochinensis | reverse complement strand
AATAGAATAAACTAGGTAAATGTATACTATTATTCCCATATCATCTAAAGATAACTTTAGCTAGTATCTTACCTTAGATGGAGGATTTGGCAATGGAGCTGAAGGTTCTGGAAGTCTACAGAAGTAAAAAACATCACCATCATGTTTTTTAAAATTCAAGCAAAGAGAGAGGCCGAGTAATTTAGGATTTGATAGCTTTTGTTTTTTGTTTGTTTTGGGTCACACCAAGTACTGCTCAGGAGTTACTCCTGGCTTTACATTCAGGGATCATTCCTAAAGGGATCAAGGGGACATTATGGGATACTGGGGATTGAACCTAGGTTGGCCTCATGCAAAACAAGTGTCCCACAATTGTACTGTCTCTTGATAGTTTTACCACCACTGTTTCTTAGGATAGAGAGGAACATTTCTCTAAATGAGAACATCTCAACTCACTGTCTAAAGCTTTAATTTGGAAAGAGCTGAACTAATATATATATATATATATATATATATATATATATATATATATATATATATATATATATAAAATGAGAACTTACTAGTTGGAATGGTATTGCTTTTCTTTAGCCTTAGTACATTTTCACTTGGGGCTGAAGCATTTAACTTCAGAAATGATCAATCTAGCATATATTTAAAAGTGAAAATACCAAATAGTATTTGCAAAGAATCACACAAAATTACTTTTTCTTTCTTTTAGGAAAATTTTAATGGACTCTTTCTCCCCAAATCTTAAAATGTCTATGAAATGGGACTGGGGATATAACTCAGCAGTTTGAACATGTGACATACCACAAAGAAAAGAAAGAAACAAACACTAACTCTCTACACTGTCCTCTCAGATCTCTGATATTCAAAAATAAAAATATAATTTAATTTAAAAACCTTAGGTGCATGGATGTGAACTAGAGATGCTGGTCTCACCCCACATGCTGAAGGCCCTGCGCAGAGCACTATGGTCACTACACCAGATGTGATTCTTGGCACCACAACAAGTGCGATGCCCCATGCTGGAGCAGCAACTATTGAAATTTTCAGTGAAAAATCATCTAGAAAACAGGCAGCTTTGAAGTGCGGATACATAAAATCATATATATACACACTAATAAAGCAAGCAGTAGGTACAAGGTAGGGAACTATTACACAAAGCTAGCTTTTATGACCATTAAAAGTAGCCTTGACTAGTTTTTAAAACAGGACATAGGGGCTGGAGCAAATCTTGCACCTGGGGCCAATTCAGGTATGATCCCTGGCATCCTATATGGTCTCTTAAGTACTGCCAGGAGTAATTTTTGAGCACAGTAAGGAGTAATCCTTGAGTGTCAATGGGTACTGCATACACACACACACACTCACACACACACAAAGAAAAGAAAAAAGGAGCTATTTAAAAATCATTTAAAAATAATTTTTCCCAGGATGCAGTGCAATGGCAGATTGTTGCCTTAGATGCATAAGAGGCCTTAGGTTCAACCCCCATCCCATCTCTACTTCCCAAATGGAATTTTATTTTCATGGTTCAGAGGAGAAAAAGAATTAATAAGAGGTAAAAAAAAATGATTAAAACATTACACAAATATGGACATCTTAATAGTTGTTAAACCACAGACAATGAACATTTTTTTTTCAGCCCAAGGTAGTCTTTATATTATACTAAAGATCTTTATTATGGAACACAAATTACTCTTTTTCAAACTCTTCTCTTGTCCACAGAGACACAGTGCTTCATGCTTCTTGTTCCAAATACTGGACATAATAAAGATACTCAGCTGACAACTAAGACTAGTAAAAATGGCCCCAAACCTTTTAATGCAATTTTCAAAAATATTTCTTATGCTATTTATTCTTTGTTTCCTACCTTTATTTCTCCTAAATTGATGAGAAACCCCAAATCAGTTAAGTATTTGTATTAAATTTTAAGTTTACCTCTAAAGTCATTCCAACCCATAAATCCAACCCTAGCTCTCACAAGTTCCCACAAGCAGTATCCAGTAAATCAACTTTTTCCAGTTAGTTCATGTTTATTAAAAATCATCTCCAAGCCACAACCTATGACATAACTCATAAATGATCTCTTATGAGAAACTACAGTGATTAACCATAAAGAAACAGCATCACTGGGGATACTAAGAAGCACAAAGGCACCTCTACAAACAGTACTTACTTTAAATATTTAGAGAGGTCATCACTTAATTCTTTAGGGATATAATCAGATATCAGACCATAGGCATAGCGAATATAATCTTCTGGAAAAAAAAAGAGTGGAAAGTGAAAAAATTAATAATAATTACAATAATTTTATATAGTTATGTTTTGACTGTTGAAGGTTCAATTTCTGATTTACTTTATCTGACTTGAAAGATTCAATTAAGCTCATGAGCTGAGCTTCATTTGTGAAATGCAAATGCTATTAATTACCTGAAAGAATAGTGGGAGAGGGGCCCGGGAAATAGCATGGAGGTAAGGTGTTTGCCTTTCATGCAAAAGGTCATCGGTTCGAATCCCGGTGCCCCATATGGTCCCCTGTGCCTGCCAGGAGCAATTTCTGAGCATGGAGCCAGGAGTAACCCCTGAGCACTGCCGGATGTGACCCCCCCCCCAAAAAAAAAGAATAGTGGGAGTAATATGAAGTATGACATATGATATATCAAAGACAATAATGAAAAAATAAAATAGTACATATTACTAAACAACTGTCAAAAGAAATACTATAGATTTTTTTATTTGAGATCTTTAAGCACAAAGCAAGTTCGAAAATCAGTTGTCACAATAAAAATACTTATGTCTTTTAATTAATTAAAAATTTTGGGGGACTATACCAGTGGTGCTCACAGCTCATTCCTATGTCTGCACTTGAATCATTCCTGGTGGGCAGAGGGGACCAAATGGTATCTTACACTAAAATGAACTTCTGATACAATTAAGTATGAGTATACAAGACAAAAAAAACAATCTACTCATGAGCCCTAGTCTTTATTTTGGTATTTTATGTAGACTACTAGGCATTAAGTAAGTTTAAAGTCATAATCTGTGATAATCACAAAGGGATGCAAACTAAAGAAAGCAATAGCCCAGATCTGTTTCTGGGATATTTATGCACTTCTTTTGTATTTTTCCGCCTGTCCTCAACTGGAATAATATGCCTCAGAATGAACAAGTACTATAACTTGATCTGAAAGTCTTCTATAAGAGATTATCTTGGGCAGTGAAGGAGAAGTTATCACTGAACCCTTCTGAAAATGCTTCCTGGGCTAGTAATTACCAACAATGAATCATGAACAGACCAAAAAAAAAAAAACCCATTTTAATAAATCATTTGCTTTACTGGTGATATACCAAGCTAAAGATCTGAAAAAAGAAATAATATATAAGGAATATATGTTTATTTGATGATAGCAATATTAATGACAGTTGAGCTGAATCTGGGCTAATATATTTAGAGACAGGTAAAAGCATTGGCTTCAGAGCAGAAGAGAACAGGGTACCTTGGATTAGTCATCTACCTGAGAGCCTGCCCCATTCCCTCTTTCCCTTCTTTCCTTCCTCCTTTTGGGGCTTCCCAAGTAATAGAGGCCTCTCTAGCAATTCTTGGTCAACTGGACTTGCAGGTCAATGCAGGACCTTGGGTATTCAGTGTTGCTCAGTCCTGCAGTGCCTAGGATTCCCAGGGCATACTTCTGCCAATACTTAGAGGCTGCCAGGGCTACAGCCAGCAATGTTGGAGGACCACATAGCTCCAGAGATCTACACTTGCATATCATGCACACTGATCACTGTGCTATCTCCCAGTTTTTGTTCATCACTGACAAAAAAATAATCTCTAACATTCCTTCATAAAGAAAAGGAAAAAAGGAAAAGTTTCCATCCATCCATCTCTTCTCTACTTTAGTTAAAGCCACTGAATGAGACTAAACTGTTAAACTAGTATAGCCAGATGCCATCCACTACTCCCACCTTTATAGAATTCAGGGGATTGTATTTTAGGTAGATGCTGCAAAGGAACCAGGACACACAAACCACTGCTCCTAGTTTCGTTTTTTAAATGCCAGCTAGATGCTTCAGAGTTACATATCCAAAACAGAGAACACTGAACTTAATTTTTGTCCTATTATTTGAGGAACTTAACTACATTATGTAGCAATTATTTAGCTATACACACACAGAAAGAAGAGGACACTCTATTGGAAAAAGTAAATAGATGTGCTTTAATAAGCTGAAAAGAAAAATTGCCAGAGGAATCAATTTTCATTTAAAACTAAATTACTGAGAACTCTAAGCAGGCTATATGCTTCTTGGCAGTAAGATGCAAATATACGCAGCCTGCTGGAGACACTGTGCCGCAAGAACATCACTGCCAAACACCTAAGAGCATGGACTCTTAAGCCAAGCTCCATCAGAAGTTCAGTTCTACCATTTACTAGTGGTATGGCTTTGGACAGTCTTTAGACTCTCATTGTAAGATGAGACAAAGAGGGGTCAGATGAGATCTAGATATACTTAATTATATACTAAGTTAGTGAAACGCCTGGCACATAATACATCCCCAATTAATGATAGCCTTGTTTGTTAGGGTTACTATTACTATTAGTGACAAATATCTGCTGAATGAATAATTTAAGAATCAATCAGTAACAGAAGTTACTGATCTATGGTATATAAAGATCTAGTTCTGAAATAAAACGTATACCTGACATAAAATCCAGAAGAAAGCACTGGCAAGAATGCAAAGTCTCTGGAATTTAAAGTTTTAAAACCAGACACATATACAAGCAAGTTACTCCAGATAAAAAATAATTTCTGGGGGTCGGAGCAATGGTGCAGTGGTAGGGCAGTTGCCTTGCATGCAGCTGACCTAGAATGGACTGCAATTTGATCCCCTGGCGTCCCATATGGTCCCCCAAGCCAGGAATGATTTCTGAGCACATAGCCCGGAATACCCCCTGAGCATCACCGAGTGTGGCCCAAAATAAAAAAAAAATTCTGATAGAATTATTTACTTACCTTCTTTTTCAATAGAGGCCTGATCAGCAGAGAAAATGGCAGTTGCCTGAACTCGGGCACTCACATTTACATTATTGGTTTTTAAAGCTGCAACAGTCTGATGAACCTATGAATGAAGCAAAAGGGGAAAGTGAGGGTATTTTTAATTAACTTTAAAAACACAAACTTTCCAGATGGCCCACATTTCTTTTATGACCCAGCACAAATGGTCTGAGAACTTAGAACTCTTTTTTACCGTCTATCATAAACGAGAAATGGCTACATATTTGGAGAAAAGCTGAGTGGCAGCGACCACATTTGGTATTATTGCAATCCATTGATTTGCACACATGATATAAGAGGCAATAGGAGAGCAACTGAGGGTGACTTGGGACCAGGATGATTGGATTTACTCTCTGGCCATGTATTAGTTGTTTAATCCCTATCTTTATCTGTGAAAGGAGGATAAAAATAGTCTTACTTTTAAAAATATATATATAATAAATAAAAATATAAAAAATATATAAAATAGTCTTACTTTAGTCTTTCAAGCATTAAATGAGAATATATGTAAAGTCCTTGGAATAAAATTTGGTATTGAAGCCTAAGATAACTAACTTGTAGGTAATTTTTTAAAAAGAGTAATATAACATCCCCACATCCTAGGGACTTAAGAAATATAACATACTAAAGAAAATCTTCATTTTGCATCACATACCTTTATGATGTGCTGAGAGCAAAAGCTAAATGCTAAAAAAAGCTAAATGCTAAAAGCTAATGCTCTTTATTTATACTCATCTTTTACATCCGCAGAACACAACTACCAATGCAAACACTACTATAATACCAATAAAGAGTGAAATGAGCAATCCATTCACTACTTGTACAACAGGAGCATTATTAATTCACTAAGCTTATTTTCCTTGCCCTCAGGCTCCCAATATGTCCAGACATGTGATCTGACAAACAAGCATATTTTTCACATATAATGAAAGAGAAATATCTAAGGATGAGAAAATGAGAATAACTACTGGTATCCACTGAACTTGCAAAAAAAAAAAAAAAAGTATCAGTAATATGGTCTACTGAGATTCTAAATAACCCCAGATAAGTGTCTTTAAAGTTGTTTGAATTTTACTAGATTCGACAGTATGCTCTCTATAACAACCCAATATATAAATGGATGTGTAAATACATGTTTCAGAGAGCTATACTTTAAAATACCTTTATTCTCTCCCCAAATTTAATAACTTTTAAAATTTATTTCAAGAACAGATTTACAAAGTTGTTGACAGCTGAGTTTTAGGTATACAATATTCCAACATCAATCTCACCAACAGTGTTAACTTCCCCTTACCTTGACAGGCATATTTTGGAGTTTGGTGGTTGCAGTTTACAACTCTTGTTTTTAAGTGTTGTTAAATTTGTGTTTTGGATACCACTCTCCCATATCACCAGCATACCTGGGGCCACTGACCTGTTCCCCCATTGCTTCCCTTTCTCAGCTTCTTCCTCCCACACTCCATTTCTTTCCTTTACTGTCTTTCTCCTTGTACTCTGGGGTCAAGACTGATCTTGGCCCCTTTACTATATTACATTTCCTTATCCAGTTATTCTATAGACCACAGAAAATTAGATCATACTGTGTTTGGTCCTTCTGGCTTATTTCATTTAACATGGTATCTTCCAGTTTTAACCAGGTTGTAACTTTTGCTGCATTATTTCATCATTCCTGGAAGCTAATAGTATTCTATTGTGTATATATACAACACCTTCATAATCCTTTCATCTGTCATTGGACACATTCTGATGCCATATCTTAGCTATTGCACTAAGTGCTGAAATAAATAGTGGTATGCATATGTCATTTTGAATGATTGTTTCCTTGTTTTGGGGATAAATGTCCAAATTGCTGGGTCATATGGCTGCTCAATTTTAAGATTACTGAGGACTCTCCTCACTGTTTTCAATAGAGGTTAGGCCAGATAACATTCTACCAGCAGTCTCACCCAAATCTTAAGGTATCCTATTCCAATCCCTCCCTATTCTCTCCTATCTCATTTTATCTCAGCCTACTCTATTCTATTCCAAGAGAAATAATGGTTATAAATCTAGGATGCTAATTTGAAAAGCACTTCCCTCATAACTGAGGCTGTGTATCTGTGTGTTAGCAATATCAACTTTGGACACCTACAGGACCAACAGCAAGTAAATGTGAGATGGTCTGACATAGGAGACCATCAAGTCTCATCATCAAGTCTTTCTAGGCACAGACTTATTTCATTTTAACCTCTTCAGGATCTTTTATCTTCAGTGGTGAGGATCAGAGAAACGAGGAGGCAATATAAAAAAGATTTCTTCTCATCTTTAGGCATTGTTATGCAGATTTCCTGCAATTGTGAAATACAAGAGGTAATATGGATTCTTCTCTATCTTCTCTAAAGTTCTAACTATCTTCTCTAAAATTACTAGAAAAGGAGATTATTATTTTCTGTCATAAGGCACTTGTGAGATACTATACCTTTTTTTCCAGCCAATTCAATGTCTTCTCTTTGCTGTACTTATAATACTTTCTGCTATTTATTTCTGGAATAAATTAAAAAGGAAAAGTTGTTAGAGTAAAATTAAAAAGAAAAACAGAAGTCATTATACAAAGGCTCACAATTTCAAAATATTTCATGAAGGGAGGGGGAACTGGGGACACGGGTGAAAGGAGTGGGCAATGGGAAAAGAATTGATGTTGGAATACAATATGCCTGAAACTCAATCATGAATTGTTTTCTAACTTTGTAATTCATGTGGTTTAAGAAAAATTAAAAAAAACTAAACAAATAATATTTCACGAGTTTGTAATTTTAAAAGGTCAATTTATAAAAACGAAGGCATACTTGGTATATTAAGAAAATCCCCAAAGAGAATCCTAGCACATCAGACTTCATGAAATTATTTAATGATTATTAATAAAATAATCAAATTACACAGAAAAATCTGTAAAAAAGGAAATTTAAAATGCAGCAGATGAGTGTTAAGTAACATCATTTCTCTGAATAACTTTCAGCTTACTTCTTTGGTTTTATAACAAATAAAATGAATTTCAGAAATAAAAATGAAAATCCCAGGAAATGAAATTGAAACTAAATGCAGGCAAAACTAAATGCCTTTTAAGTTCATTACATATATTCAGAGGAAAAACTCTTGTTAACTACTCTATTCTGTTCTACTGGGATTAGTGGAGTATAAAAGAAATCTATGTGTTAATGCGTCACTGATATGATCAATAGTGATTTTAGGACAATTTATATTTATGCTGGATTCAACCCAATTCTTTCAGGGATAAAGTTTTACATCTTTTTTTTTTTGTTGTTGTTGTTGTTGTTTGGGAGGGGGGTCACACCTGGTGGCACTCGGGGTTTACTCCTGGCTATGCGATCAGAAATTGCTCCTGGCTTGAAGAACCAACCCGGGGATTGAACCAAGGTCTGCCCTGGTTCAGCTGCGTATAAAGCAAACACCCTACCGCTGTGCTATCACTCCGGCCTCAAAAGTCTTACTTCTGATGAATTATACTCCCTTTCCTCACAATCTATCTAGCTTTATATATGAAGTCATGAAAGCATTACTTTCCAGCCTCCATATCACTTAAGTTTCTTGGTCTCTGTGATATAACCAGAGGTATCATGTCTTGCCTCAAGGTAGGAGCTATCTCTGTGAGACCAAAAGCATCACCCTAAAGTTACAGACTGACATTTTCACTCTGCTCTGTAATGGCAGGGAAAAATAGGAACTGCTTATTCAGTATCATTTTCTGCAGTCTGTTGAACTGCCTGAGTTGCAATAAATGGTAAGAGGAGCTGGACTTAGTTTCTATACTTTTACTCCCTTCTACAATCTGTGGTTGTCAACTGCAGCAACATACGGTAGGATGCAGAATTCTGCAGTGATCTTAGCATACAGGCCCAACCTCCCATAACGCATCACCAGAGTAAGGAAAAGAAGGGAAATACTGCAAAAGGCATTCTGTCAGAAGTTTGAGAATTCTAGAGGACAATCAATGCCAGTGTCCTGGAGTCAGGACTACCTCAGTAAGGTCTGCAGAAACACAAGGCACAGGGAAACTGGACTTAACTTTCCTAGTAATATACTTCCCTGAAACAAATCATCTCCAAAGCTCTGTGCTTGGGGTTCTCCCAAGAAAACCTACTGGACTCTGATCACTTTGTCCTTGCCTCGACTTCCAAAATTTTTTGTATGAATGTTCTACAGTTTGCTCAACCTGTTCCTTCCTCTCTTCCACTCTCCCTCTTCAAAGTGCTCCTTCAGACAAAGCAGAGAAGGTGGGCTTGCCCATTGTACTGTGGGCACACCTCTATACTCTGCACACCAAGTCACCTGCTAGAGAATAGATCCACATAGTTCTGGAAGCAAAATATCTGGCACACATTAAATATTAAGTTAAGAAAACATTCTGAACTGAAAACCTTGTAGCAAAAAAAAAAAAAAGGCATAAATTAAGCTATAAGCTATAGTCAAGTCTGGGTTAAGTTCCTAATATACGCTTTCTTCCTAAATGCCCAGAATCAATCTAAATGTGGAAATCAATTTCTTGATCCTTATCTTTAAAGGACTAGGTTTAAGTGAAGTTAAAATGAACTGTCTGGAATCTCTGAGCTATTAAGAGGTAACATGGGATTGCCTTCTCAAGCTGCCTTCAAAGCTATTGGATGTGCTGTTCCTTTCACTGAGGATCAACGAGTGCTTCACCCCAACATCTCTGATCCACTTTTGTATGGGAGACACTCAACTATGGTTCTATAAAATCGCTTGCTGTTTTCTATGACTGTTGACAATTTCCTCTGATCTTTCTGTTTCCATTTCCTCCTGGGGTGATTTTATCCTGTCTTAGAAAGACTGAATAACCCCCATGGGAAATACTCAAGCTTCAAGTTAAGGCTCCGTATATCTCTGAAGCCAAACTGTCTATCTTCCTCCGAAAACCTGCTTCTCAGTCATCCAGACTCTAATCTCACAGTCATTACTCATTACTCACTCCTGCCATTCTCTCTCCAGTCCATGAACTAGTGGTGACATTAAGGAAAGAAAATACCAAAAACAAAATATTTAAAATATTAAAATAATATTTAAACAAAAATGAAAGTAACAACCCCTTTCCTAACAATCACTATGATTTAACCAGGAGGCTTAACTTCTTGTGTTATATCAGTAATTCCTTTGATAATTTTTAGGAATAAGAAGTATATGACTAATGAAATTATTTTAGTATACAATATGAGGATTTGAAAGAAATAAACATATATAAATAACCATCATTCTAAAAGAAAATAACCATCATTCAAAATAGTTCTATCAAGCCTTTCTATAGTCAAGACTTGTGCTAATTTTTCTACAGTTAAGACTTATGCTACTTTTATTTGTTCTTACAAGAAGAGTTTTTGCTTTATAAAAACTAAATAGAAATAAAACTCAGAGAAAAACATAATTTGTGGTGTGTATGTGAACATCTTCTTTTGCTCAATATATTTTCTCCGAGATTCCTCCATTTTGTATTCATTTTGATGCAGATGGTAAGAGTATTTTTCTTTATATAAAGAGCAGTGCTTTGTGTATGGCCATCCCACACTTTTCTTACCACTCACCTATTTAAGGACATTGAAGCTGTTTTCAGTTTTAAACTATTTTGAAAAGATGACTATGAAAAACAAAAGTTTCTCTAAACTTTCTTCAAGCTTCGGCAGGATAGCACATAATTCCTGAGAAGCAGAATTACTGAAACATAAGGAATTATGATAATATACTATCTTATGCTCCAAGAAGTCAGGTAAACAAGTTCTAGTCATTCTAAAATTTATTGTCCTTGTTGTTTTAGACATTTTGGTGGATATTAGTGATATGTTCTTGTGATATTAATTTGAATTTATACATGTACTAATAATATTTAAAATTTTTCATTTGTCTAAAAGCTATCCATAATCTTGAGAAGTGTCATTTCAACCTTTTGCCAATTCATATATTTAGGATACATGTTTTATCATATAGAGAACAGGAAAACTTTTCCTTCCAATTGTGACTTATTTCCTTTTTTTCTTAATGGTGTCCTTTAAAAAGCAGAAAATAACTTTTAATAAAATATTTTTAAACTTTTTCAAGGTCTGTACTTTTGTGTCATAGAAAATCTTTGCCTAGTATTAAGATCACAAAATTTTCTTCTATTTTCATTTAGAGTCCAGTAATTTTCACTTTTGAATTTAAGGGAGGATCCATTTTGAGTTAGTTTTTCTGTAAGATTGTGATGTCAAGGTCCATGGTCAGCAGCTCTTTTTCACATGGATAACCAACCTGTCCATGTCATTTGTTGAAAAGATTGTTCTTTCTCCTATCTTGACATTGGTTAAAAAGTAAATAAATAAAAAATGAACTACGTAAATGTAGGTATACTGCAGGATTCTCTATTTTAGCGGTTTTCAACAGCTACTCTATTGTTCAGTTATGATCTACAAAAATTTCCTGCCAATTTTTGCCACTTGACTGACAAAATGGTTGAAAACTGGTCTAAAGTACACAGGTGTGGAAAGGACTGAAAACAATTCCTCTCTTCCATTCTATTCATCTACATATTTATCCTTTGCCACATATTTGTTTTCTTTTTTAGTTTTTTATGACTTTTAACTTTAGTAAATCTTGAAATCAGCTTGTGTAAATTCCTGGACTCTGTTCCTTCTTCAAATTGCTTTTTAAAATTGTACTGTAGGTTATTTGCAGTCACTTAAGTTCTAGAATCAGCTAATCGATTTTATTAAAAAAACTGAATACTAGCCCAGATTACAGTGATAAGGAAAAAAATTGAATGGAGGAGGAAAAATACAAATATGAAAGGATGGGGGGTAAGGGCCAAGAGATCTCAGGTGCATTGCATTGGCGGAGTTAAGAAAGGACATAACTAAATATCCAAACCAGAATTAACAATAAAATCATGAGACTCAAATTTTAACATCCAAAACTTAAAATGGGCCTGTTATGCTAGCAGGCATGAGATAGGGGATGGTGGCATAGTATGCACTCTGGGAACAATGGTGGAAGTAAGTTGACACTAGTGGTGGGCTTGGCCCTGAAACATTGCTATGTCTGACAACCAACTATGAAGAACTTTGTAAATCATAACGGTTTCAATACAATTTTATTTTGTTTTGTTTTGTTTTGTTTTTGGGTCACACCTGGCAGTGCTCAGGGGTTACTCCTGGCTCTACACTCAGAAATTGCTCCTGGCAGGCTCTGGGAACCATATGGGAAGCCAGGATTCGAACCACCTTCCTTCTGCATTGCAAGGCAAACACTCTACCTCCATGCCATCTCTCTAGCTCCAAAAATTTTTTTTATTTTAAATGACTGTCAGGCCTTAGATCAAATTGATATATCAATTTGGAATTAAAGGACAGAATAATTCTGGATCTTGCAATTCATGAACTTGGTAGATCTCATTGGTATTTAATTCGCCTTAATTTCTCTCAGCATAATTTTGCAATGATCACTGTATTGGTCTGTATTATGTTTTATACATATATGTATATTTTTTGCTAAATTAGTTTACTGATATTATAAATGTGTTCTATTATCTGTTCATTGTTAGTAATAAAATACCACTGGTTAGCATATTGTTTTCATTAAGGCATTGCTGATTAGTTTATAATATTTAAAAGATAAATTTCTTTGAGCTTTTTATATGCATGGTTGTATTATTTATAAATAAATACTGGTAATTTCCTTTTTTGTGATGGAAGTGGAGGTTTATCCAAGCAGTGCTCCAAAGCTCCTATTAGTGATTCTTGTCCATTTGGGCTAGCACTTCGATGAAGGGTTTGGGATGTTCAAATCCTTCATCTTCATCAAGCTGCTCTACCTTTGTAGTGCTCTGGCCTCAGTTTTGTCAAATGCTTTATCTGTACTTATTGAGATGACCATGTAGTTTCTCATTTACAATATATTAATATGATGAATCATACCAATTGATTTTCCAGTGCTCAATCAACTTTGTATAACTACAATAAACTCTTGATTATAATCCCTTTTCTATATTTAAGTTTTTATTTATGATTTGATAATATTTTGTTCATAAGGAGTATTGACCTAGTTTTCCCTATGATGTAATTCTGATTTTGATATTAAAGCTAGTTTTATAAAATTAGACAGAAAAATTTTATAAAATTAGCCTGAAAACATTTTTATAAAAGCCATTATTTTTTGTTGGGTTCTATTTCTTCCTTAAATTATGGTAGAATCCCTTATGAAGGCCAGCAGATTCTCTATGTTCCTAGTAAGTTTATAATTACATGTTTATTTCTAATTAACTATTTAATGAAAAAGATGGTCACAAAGAAACATCCAGCTTGATTATCCCAAAATGCTACACAGGGAGGGATAAGTGCAGAAACTACTGCTTAATTTGAAACTTATAAGTTTTGATAAGCAGTCAGATTTAAAATGCTCAAAAAGAACACAGATTACCTACAATTATGCAAAAAACTCTAACAAGTTCTTTTGTAGCATAAATTTAGTATTTGTGAGAGTTAGTGAGTTAAATAATATGTGCACATGCTGGAAAGTTTTCTTTCCCAATGTCTGGTGCCTATAAAACTGGTCTCAAACATCTGGAAAGATTGGATTTACAAAATAAAGATGGAATAAAAGTGAGTCCACAATTAAACAGCATGTTCAGCAATTGGGTAACCAGTTCACAAACTTGAATTTCCCTGATGTATTGTTGTACAAACTGCCTAGAGCACAATTTCACATCTACTTTCTCAATGTTTTCCATAACTGAGAAACTCATATGGTCTCTTTTTTCCCCTGCCTCCTGGGGATAGAAACTTGGCAACTGTACATGGGTTATTTTAATCAGGTAAGTTTTCCTGGCTCTTCCTGTTAATCACATCAGGCAGTACAGTATAGTCTTTGCTTGCAATATGAAACAGAGTGTTACACTCAAAATGAAGTTCATAACCCTTTATTAGTCCTTTCCCCTATCATTTCTCCACTGAATACAAGTTTCTTCGGCCAGAAACATGCTGAGCCCCAGAGATAACAAACAGAGACACATCATTTCCTTCAGGAATAAGGCAGGCAGTGCTAACTAAAGTCACTGTCAATCATCATTCAGGATACAAACAACCCTGGCTGGATTTATTTGGCAGAGAGAAGGCAATGGGGGAAGGTTCTCATAAACCTAGCAGGCTTAACCAGATCTTTCATGCCATATACTTTTCAAGACAGCATCTGGAGGCTAATATCAAATAACTAGTCGGGAAATTTGAGCATTTCAGGTTTCACTCTATCTGCACAGTACCTATGAGAGGATAGAAGTTCAAAAACATCACCTTTCTACGTTTTATTTTGTTCTACAACATGAATATTACTTTCCCAGTTTTTAACAGTCTTCTTATTTAAAACCCTCATAATAAAATATTCAGAATTGAATCAAATGTTTATTTATAATTGAATAGTATTCCAAATTCAAATGATTAGCCAGTATCCAAAATGTGATAGTGTAATTATATGAAATGAGTATTTTGGGCCAAAATATATTTCTCATATACATCTGATCCAAATGGATAACTAGGAATGTTGACCTCTGGTGAGCCTTGTAATCAAAATGTGCAACATCCTATTAACATAAAAAGGGAAGGTAAACTTTTATTTTTTTTTTTCGCTTTTTGGGCCACACACGGTGACTCTCAGGGGTCACTCCTGGCTATGCGCTCAGAAATCACTCCTGGCTTAGAGGACCATATGGGACACCGGGGGATCAACTGCAATCTGTCCTAAGTTAGCACGTGCAAGGCAAACACCTTACCACTTGTGCCACTGCTCCAGCCGCAAGGAAAACATTTTTTAACAGAAAATATTTAACAGAAAAATGTTTCACCACTGGAAAGCTAAAGCATCATGATTCAAACAATTTTGCCAAGTACAAATTACAATGTATGGGGGCCGGAGAGATAGCATGGAGGTAAGGCGTTTGCCTTTCATGCAGAAGGTCATCGGTTCGAATCCCGGCGTCCCATATGGTCGGTCCCCGTGCTTGCCAGAGGCAATTTCTGAGCATTGAGCCAGAAATAATCCTGAGCATTGAGCCAGGAATAATCCCTGAGCACTGCCGGGTGTGTGGCCTAAAAACCAAAAAAATAAATAAAAAAAAAATTACAATGTATGACTAAGTATGAGATACAAGTAATCCTTTAAACTCTTCATCTTTCAGATCAATTATACTAAGAAGCTTGATTCTAAAGCTGTTATTTGTAGTTTTGCTCCTATACTGATCAGTATCTTATTTTAGTGAAAACAAAACAGCTTCCTGATACCAAGGGCAACAAAAACAACATTCAGTGATAAAAAAAAAAAGAGGAAAAAGGATGTAGTTTGGTGGTAGAGTGAAAGTCTTGCATGTATAAAGATCCTATGTTTGGTCCCTAACATCACAAAAATAAACAAGCATAGCAATTAAATTAAACTAAAAATATTTGTTCCAACCTGGACAGACCTCAACATCATTGTGCTAAATGAACTAAAAGACAGATGCCACTGTTCTCACTTATACGTGGAATTTTAAAACAATCAAATGTAAGAATAAAAGCCAGATTGATGGTTAGATAAAAGGTGGATGAAATGGATAAAGGGGATAAAATGTACAAAATTCCAGTTATAAAATAAATTTGGGGCCAGAGAAATAGTAAAGAGGATAGGGCATTTGCTTTACATACAGCTAACCCAGGTTTGATCCTAGGCATCCCATGACCTCCCGAGTCCACCAGCAGTGATTCCTGAATGCAGAGCCAAGAATAACTCAATCATTGCTTGGTATAACCCCAAAGCCAAGCATCTCTCCCAAAGTAATTCTGGAGATAGGATATACACATATATATATTCTGTCATATACATACATACATATATATGTATATACACATGCATCATGCATTATATGCCATGCGACTATGATGAATAATATTACATATTTGAAATTTAGAACTTTTGAGGGCAAGAATGATAGTATAGTGGTTAGGGAATTTGCCTTGCACACAGCTGACTTAGGTTCAATTCCTGACACTCTGAACACTTCCATGGTCCCCTGAACACTTTCAGGAGTGATCACTGAGTATAGAGCCAGGAGTAAACCCCTGAACTGTTGGTCTAAAAGCAAAACAGAACAATACAAAAAAAGAGAGAGAAGTGAGAGACTAGTTCTCCAAAATTCTCATCATAAGAAACAAAAATTCCTTCCTCACACCTATATTTATTGCAGCACTATTCACAACAGCCAGGCTCTGGAAACAACCAAGATGCCCTTCGACAGATGAATGGCTAAAGAAACTGTGGTACTTATACACAATGGAATATTATGCAGTCGTCAGGAGAGATGAAGTCATGAAATTTTCCTATACATGTATGTACATGGAATCTATCATGTTGAGTGAAATAAGTCAGAGGCAGAGAGATAGACACAGAATAGTCTCACTCATCTATGTGTTTTAAGAAAAATAAAAGTCATTTTTGCAACAATCCTGAGACAATGAGAGGAGGGCTGGAACTTCCAGCTCACTTCATGAAGCTCACCACAAAGAGTGGTGAGTGCAGTTATAGAAATAACTACACTGAGAACTACCAGAACCATGTGAATGAATGAGGGAACTGGAAAGCCTGTCTAGAGTACAGGTGAGGGTGGGGTGGGATGGAGGGAGATTTGGGACATTGGTGGTGGGAATGTTGCACTGGTGAAGGGGGATGTTCTTTACATGACTGAAACCTAATCACAATTATATTTGTAATAAAGATGTTTAAATAAAAATATTAAAAAAAAAAAGAAAAAAGAAGCAAAACCTTTTGGTTGCTTTTTTGTTTGTTCGTTTGTTTTTGAGTTCGGACCATACCTGGTGATGCTCAGGAGTTATTCCTGGTCCTGCACTCATAAATTCCTCCTGGCTGGCTTGGGGGACAATATGTGGTACGAGATTGAACCTGAGAGATTGAACCTCTCTCAAACCCGTACAAATAAATATTTAACAGGATACGGTTCATGCAACTCAACTGGGGGAGGTGGGGGGAAGGTTTTAAAAGGGAAAAAAGTTGAGATCCTTGGAGGAGGAAGTGGGTATGCTGGTGAACGGTGTGATGCTGGAAGTATGTGCATAGAAAATTATCATTAACAGATTAATAGTATTATAAATCACAGATCTTAAATCAATAAAAACAGTAAAATTTTTCTATGTATGGAGATAGATAGCAACTAGACTTACTGTAAAAATAATTTCATGAATATTTATATATTGAATTTGAAACTAATGTTTTATATCAATGATACCTCAACTTAAAAAAATGGTCAAACAGACATTTCAGATTATGAGACTGATGCGCTGCCTACTCTGCTAAGAAGGCGATCCAAATAGATATTTCAACAAGATAGTCAAGTGACCAATAAGACATAAAAATATTCTCTGGGTCCAGAGTGATAGCATGGAGGTAAGGCATTTGCCTTTCATGCAGAAGGTCAGTGGTTCGAATTCCGGCGTCCCATATGGTCCCCGTGCATGCCAGGAGCAATTTCTGAGTGATCCCACTGCCGGGTGTAACCCCCCCAAAAAAAAATATTCACAATGTAGTTAGTCATTAGGGGAATGTAAATCAAATCAATTCATTCCACCTAGAAAAATGTACTAACTTTTAAAGATAACAAGATATTTTATTTAAAGTCATCTTTACCTACCTGCTTTCATTTTCCAAGCAACTATTCTATCTGTAAGTAGTTATCAATATATACATATTTAGAGTTTTCTAAAATCTCTAGGTCTTAAATGTTACTTTCTTTTTAAATGGAGTAAGGCAGAACACAAAGAAAGTCAGATTAAATGTTATAGAGTAAAAGATGTACACAATTCTCTAGAAACCCAGGTCATTTGTTCATAAACAAATTTATTTTCTAATGATCTAGTTTGTAATTCTTAAAATAATGGAAGGTTTAAAATCAAAATCATACTCTCAAACCAAAGAATTAATAAAACCCTTAACGTCTTATTCTCAAAAAAAGAAAAAAAAGCCTTTTACAAAAGATACAATAATTATTCTACACAGCTTACTTTGCCCCTGGACATAATACAAAATATGTGAAATACCATTTTTTTCCCAGTCAGTTCTGTATATGAGGCTAGCAGACTTATATAAATCTTTTTCTATGAAGATCTGTACAATATTATGATTACTTAAGAGCCAAATAAGTAGTACTGTGTAAGCAACTCAATTATAGCAATTTTTTAAAGTCAGAGAAAATTGAAAAGTGAAAGATAAGAACAAGTGTTAAATAATAGACAAGGTTTAAAGTGGAAGAAGGAATGAGAAAGTGAGGGAAGCTCTTGATTCGAAAGATAAAATAAGTTAACAAATACTCATGAATGAATATTCTCATTTTTGTGTATCAAGGCTTTCTTTTAAGTGTTCTTACACAAATAAGATTTTGGACAATGACTTAATTGAATTTTCCGTTTACTTGGCAAAATTCAAATGATTTTTGATTATGCCTGATCATTTTAGCTTTCAGAAACAGCTATGAGCTACTTCATTTGTCACCAACAAAAAAGACTGCTGTCTCCTGCCAAGCTCATCATGAGGGAATATCTTTAATGTGACTGCTTTGATAAAACCCTGGCATCAAATTCCCCTTAGACTCAAAATAGAGTGGAAAGTCTGGCCAAGTGTGAATTTAGTATACCCCCTCAAATGTGAAATGCAATCAGTGAAGCTTTTTCCCTTTCCACCGTAAACTTATACTTCTTGGAATCACACTTTTCTTGGTCCCAAAAGAACCATCATAGCTGGCCAAACTGTCTATGACCCTGAACAATCACAACGAATCATCTGTTGTTTTGGTTTTTCAAACTGTTTTCTTATTAACCCCAAAACTACAGGAATGATTTTTGGAGATATGCAACACTAAGTTTATATAGTATTACTAACTTGTCAAAACACAAGCACTTCATCTCACTTCCACCCCTCAGGATTCAAATAAGTGTGTATTTAAAATCCTTCATTGTCCCTAGTCTATTCTTCTTACCTATGTACCCTCCTTTTCATCTGAAAGATCACCTTCTCTTGGTCAAGATACAGTTAAGTCATCCCAGAGTTTTCTTTATCCTTGACTATGATTCAACTAACTTTAAAATTTTCTTCCTTATAGTTTCATCTCTTAAGCTCATCTATCATCCTTTGTCTAGACAACTTTAGCAGCCTCCCTAAACCTGGGCTATTATAATTTCCACACTCTACCATTGCTCCATTAACTTTGCTGACTTCACTACCATTAGATTAAGTTCAAACACATACAAGATTCCTTCACCACGTGAACCCTTGTTCACCATTCTTCTATCTTGCTATTGTAAACTCCCTAAACATGACAATCTTTTCTTTATATCCATGCATCTGATAATGCTGCTACTCTGACTTACCCTTCAGGACTCCACTTAGAAGTCTTCACTCCTAGGAAAGTAAAAAAACATCCCCACAGCTAGCTATCTGACTGTCCTGTGTGTCCCAGAAAATCCAGAGCTGATATTCATTACTTTCTGTTGCAATTGTCCTACTTGTCATTTAACCAATCAGATCTGTACCAAAGTGAGAAAAAGAATAAAGTTTTGTAAATAAAGTATCCCTAAAATCCCAAACTTGTATATATACTTAGGTAGTATTCAACAAAAGTTTCTTGGATTAATAAAGATATGTTTCATGCAACTTTTTAGTTTCACTAGTTATTTAACAGATGATCACCCAGAAATGAAAAATGATAAATATAAGGCAGAAAACAGTTAAATGAACAACCTAAATCAGAAACTAGTTCAAAACAGAACTGAGAATAAAGCCCAAATTTCATGATTGCTGGTCCTGTAGAGACAGAACACTGTGTTTTTATTGACTGAAATGTCAAAAACAAAACAATTCAGTTGCAATAAAAAAAATGGCACTGGCAAGTAAATGAAGATCTATATGTCAACTTTTCATGAGTCTGACATAGTAGCAGCATTATACTCAGAGGGCCTTTAACTATTTGTCCTACAAATGAAATGCTCAGTCTTAAGGCTGTTTTCGAAGGTCATACGATACCTTTTTCCTGTGTCACATGTTGAAGTAACTTCTCAAGTTCAGGAAGTTTCAGCAATAAGATGCAATTTGGAAACATGTCATCAATCACAACCTGATCTAGGGGCTGAAATTTTCCCTGAAGGGAAGAAAAAAGTAGGTATTGTTCAATTAGAAGACAAGCATTTCAGTCAAGAAATTTACACATTTAGAAAAAGACAAAGCTATATTTCCTGTGACTAAGCCTTTCAACTAAGCCACTTACTTCACTCTAAACTCTAAACTCAGGAGGCTCAAAAATAGATTATCTGCTTCCCTTTAGGAGACCTTTGAAATATTGGGGTTCTAACCAATAAACCATCTACATTGGGGTAGAGTCTTGGGATAAATAAGGGAACAAGCTTTTAAGTTATGGAAACTTACAAAGAAAAGACAGACAGCAGAGGCAGGTCTGACCTACTCCAAATAGAGAACCTGCTAAAGTGACAGAACCACGAGTACGATGATCTTCAAGAACATCTTCAAGAACAAGAAGAAAGTATACCTCCTACCACCCCATCTCCTACCTCAGGATATAAGAAAGTGTGCCAATAGGCAAAACCCCAATTGAAGCCATTTCACAATAATTCCCATATAGAACATCATAAAGAATAGACAGCTTGAGGCTGTAAAGATATGTCAGACATAGTTAGAAAGATAAGGCCTCGTGACCATTGAGCCAGAAGTGCAGGACAAAATAAATTCAGAACATTGTTCTTTGAATTAGCTTTAGTTTTTAGTAACTTGGCTAATTGGAGAGAACTTTGTCTCAAAGATTAGGCCCTTACTTGGGGTTAGCAGATTTAGTAAAGATATAATTTTACCATGTTTAAAATTCAAATTCCACTTTTCTGTTTTATTGGCAATTCCATTTGAAGACCAAAAGCTGTGTCTGACTGGTTTTCTGTGAATGCACCTCTTTTTAGTTTTCAGAATGAGAGCTTCTTATTTGTTCAGTATCATGAATGACAGTTTGCCATATTTTCATTAGGTTAATAAGTAATAAAACATGTCTTAATTTAAATTTTTCCCTCTAGACAGTAATATTAATTAACATTATTAACATTTTCTAAGTTTTACTGTCATCAGTTTCTACTTATATGTTGTATTCTTCCATCATTCACCAATATTTTAAATATTTAATTACTGTAGACAAAATTCTATTTATATGCAATGGACTGCACACAGTTGTGATAGAACTATGTGAACAAATAATTTCATTAAGTAATATTTCATTTTTGTTTTCTTTATCATATATTCTTATAAGAAAACACAGTACTGCATTTTATATTTATTAACAGGTTAGAATTATTTTACTGATGCTAAATCTTATAATTAAAAATATGTCAACGTTTCATAAATGCATATTAATACCTTTGTAACCAAATAGAAAAAAATCGTATTTAAAATGCAGAGAAGGAAATACAAACTTAAAAGATATTTTCAGTATTTAGAGAAAGTAGATGGATGACAAAGACAAGTGGCCACATTTTAAGCAGCAATTCTATTTCACTCTCTATCTGTTAACCTGTGTCACTCCAGCAACTCAGAGACTACTGAGTCAGAGTTTTAGTTCATGAGTCATAATGGGAAATAGGGAAATATCAGGAAAAGATTAAGTGAAATAGGGGAATTCTTTTTTTATTGGGATGGGGATATAGTTAGCAGTGCTTGTAGGCTACTCTTGACTCTGTGTTCAGGGACTGCTCACATTGGTGTTCAGGAGACCAAGCAGTGTCAGAGATAGAACTAGGGCTTCCTTCATGCAAAACATGCTTTTTTGTGAGGGTTTGGAGGATATGGGGATGCTCTACGCTTGGCGGTTCTCAGGAGCTGTTCCTGGCTCTGTGCTCAGGAGTGAAGCCTAGCACTGATTAGGGGAAATGATGTAGTGGTAGCAATTTGCACCAGGATTGGGGGGCTACATGCAAAATAAGTGCTAAGTGTTTTACTTCCTATACTATTTTTAGCCCTTTCCCCCCAACATTACTGTGAGAGAGGAAACCAAACCAAAATAGAGGGATTTAAATGTGCATCAGTCATTTACCCTAGATAATACTATAAATAAAAGTTAGTTTCCTTCCTCACTGAAAAATTCCAGATTAGATTGTTCCTTTAAAGCAGATGTAAAATATTGCCACTCTTCACTGAATTTTATTGCCTTATTAATGCATGCCATTTATGTTTACATGTAATAGTCTTATTACAATAAATTATTTTAAATTTCTCAGTCTTGATTTCTAATATAGTGAACATTAATTGCTAGAAACTATAAAAGTTTTTTTGCATCCTTAATAATTGTCAGATATATAAAGGTGCCCTGAAATTAAATGATAGCACTATCAAAATGAATTGTCTTTATATTACAAAATATAAGTTTTATCCATTTGGGATTCTGTAAATGTCCACTAGAGTTTCCCAATTAGTGAACTTTTCTTAAGCACATATTAGTTTCACACAAAACAGTAAATAAATAAAGACAACCCTATCTTTGTCTTTTATTTTCTTCAGATTATGGGTTTGGGACCACACTCAGTTGTGCTGTGGTGTTCCCAGCTCAATGTTTTGGACCGACTACTCAGTCCTGGAGGTACTCCTGAGGTTGGCCACATGTAAGAAAGGTGATTAATCTCTGTATGGTCTTTTAGGCCCAAGTAAACTTATCTCTTAAGGCTAATGGTGATTTCCTTAACACTTGTCTCATACTTCTAAACCTATAATCAAACAAGGCACACAATACCAAGGATGAGCTAATTAGAGGTTAAGGGTAAATTAGTTTAAAATTAAGATTAAGGTACTGGTTCTCAGGTCTGAATGTTAGTGCTCGGATCCATACTGGAACATGAGACACATGTTCTATACAACCAAATCACATATGGTAGGAATCAACATTTGAATTATTGAAGGAAGGAGATCAAGCAAAAGCACTATCTATTCTGTTTCATGTCCATATTCCAAACTAGAAAACTCACCACTTTATCAGCCTTTATAAGGTAATAGAGAAACAGAAATAGAGGGTCCATAGGTGTTGCAAAGTGGAGAAGACCACCTACAGGAAAAAAAAAATGAATTAGATATCTTGGGAGGACAACTGACTCATTTAATCTCATCCTATAGTAAAAACATTTTTGAAGAGAAATATATGTGAAATTCCAAACTCCAAAGTTCTTCTTACATAGGCCTAAGAGTATTATAATTTTCTCAAAATACAGAATATCACTTGCAAGATTCAACTCAAAAGAACTTCCAATTCTTGTATGCAGAGGCAAATCAAGACACCAAAGTTTATTTTTTTAGTTTCTAATTTTTTTTTTTTTTTTTTGGTTAAAACCAGCTTCAGGAACCAGAGCGGTGGCATTAGCGGTAAGATGTCTGCCTTGCATGGGCTAGTCTAGGACAGACCATGGTTCGATCCCCCAAGTCAGGGGTGATTTCTGAGCGCATAGCCAGGAGTAGCCCTTGAACATCACCGGGTGCGGCCCAAAAACCAAAAAAAATTCATCTTTAACAGAATTCTTCCCTCAAAATTAAAGTGAAGATTAAGAATATAAAAACAAAAAGTAAACGATGCATATATTAGGAAAACTATATAAGTAAAATGTATCTTGTAAAATGTTATTTGCAGTGTTGTTGCGAGTTGAAGCTAGGAAAAGCATAATTACTCTCTCTGAACATAGCCCCTTTATGACTTGTGTAGGCGAAGTTCTTAACTGTTAGTGCTTTAGAGGTCAAAACATTGTTATACACCCCAAATCCTACACCCATCCTCTGGTCCCAAAAAAAGGGCAAAGGTTAGGACATGTCCCTAACAAGATGAAACATAAACAAATTAGCAGATTTGCAATAAGTTGACTGTTGGCATGCAAATGGAGGAAAAAGGGCTAATTGGCCAACTCCCTTCTTTAAAGTACCCCCCACAAATTTCCAAACTCTCCCATGTAAGTGAACCAATTTGATTGTTTTTTTTCCCCACCAAACAAAACAATAAACATTTAAATACATATATATTGCATATTTTGATTATAACTTTAGATTTTGGCTACAGGAAACATAGATACATAATTCTTCATTAGAATAAGCTACTACTATACAGAAATGAAATTTCAACCTTAAATTGAGGCAACGTCTGGTTCTGTGCTTAGGGGTTACTCTTGGCAATGCTCTGATCATGTGGGGCCAGTGATCAGACCTGAGCTTCCTAAATGTAGCAAACCAAAACATACTGTATTTTTCCGGTGTATAAGACGACTTTAGAAACAAAAAGTCAACAGAAAATTGGGGGTCTTCCTATACACCTAGTATACCCCGAAAAATGTGGCTAAACGAAATTGTCTGAATATTGCCACAAAATGAATTTTCCAACTCGATCCTGCACCAATCACTGCCAGGCTGCTCGGACTGCCTCTCTAACTCAGCCAATCCAAGCAGGTTTTTTATGCATGCAAATTAGACAATGTTCTGGACCCGAATCTACACCCAAATCTGCTCAGATTGGCTAGAGTCAGAGAGGAAGTCTATTATAGTATAACCTTTGAACCTTTGCTTGTTGTGATAGTCTCACTGTGGTACATACAGTTGCAGCACAGGAACGTTCTGTCTGATACAGCGAATATAGGCCTAAACCTATGTTTTAAGTGCAAGATTAGGGAGTCATCTAATACGCCCAGTCATCTTATACACTGGAAAATATGGTAAAAAGAGAAGAGAGGAAAAAGAGAGAGAGATCAAATAAGAGGCCAAACCTGAGAGAAAGAGATCAAATGAGAGAGGACAGAGAGAAAAGGAGATGGGGAGAGAGAGAGAGAGAGAGAGAGAGAGAGAGAATCAAACTCTAGAGAGAGAACCGTCAGGAAGGGTCCTGGAAGTCTAGGGCCAAACTGCCACATTTTATGCCCAGGGAAAGAGAAAGAGAAAGTGAAGCAAGGTGCATCTTGCTGAAACTGCTTATGTATTAGCCCCAGCTGGCTATAGGGACTGGGCTCTGACCCAAAGACTCTCCCCTCTGATATATTCCGGGTTCCCCGCCTTATATGCCAGGCTTCTCCTTTTATACCTAGTCAGTTAACCATTATAGGGGGGGTGTTGTCCCAGTCCAATGGCCATTACAGGAGGGCCTTACTATCACTTAAAGATGCATTAACATATATGCAATATCCCCCTTGAAGATACAGTAACACCTATATACAAAGCATATGCTAAACTCATTGAGCTAGCTCTCCACACATGGTAGATACTGCTTTTAAATAGGAGAAACTGATGAAAACAAGCTAGAACTCTAAGGTAATTACATATGAGATATCCACTATATTCAGAAATTAGGAACAAGTTTTTAGGTATACTACTCTTTGGTGCCAGAGTGAATAGTACAATGGGTAGAACATTTTGTTTTGCACATGACAGACCCAGCTTCATTCCCTGGAATCCCATATAGTCCTTTGAGGCCATTAAGAGTAATTCCTGAGTGCAGAGTCAGGAGTAAACCTTGAGCAGTTAGGTGTGGCTCAAAACGAAAACCATACACACAAATGTACCTACTGTTTCTGGTTAAGTTTAAGAAAGACATTGGTGAGGGGACAGAGTGATAACACAGCTGGTAAGGCATTTGCCTTGCACCAGGTTAACCCGGTTCAATCCCCAGGATCCTATATGGTTCCCCAAGCCTGCCAGGAAAACCCCCTAAGCATTTGCTGGGTGTGGCCCCAAAACAAACAAATGACTATGATAAAATAGCAGGGATCATTGTTGTGAACTGCTTATAAAAATAAAAACAACAACAAAATGCAGACATTAACTCAATCCAGGAGAGATAATCAATGACTGCCAATGGATAGTACTACAGCTGATTAGCTAAACCCAATTATAAATATAATATGTTCAAGTTGGACTTCACATATATTGCTAATGAATAGGCATAGCAATAATCATAAAAAATACTTTCTACCAGGCAAAACAAGGACAATCACTGTATTTTAAGCAACTGGAATTGTCTGAAACCTATCGTCTACCAAAACTAAAACAAAACACCTAGATCATCTGAAGATTCCCCACTTCTGCCTTGGATCAAAACAGCACATGGAATCCTGTTTCCTCCGGAGTAAACACTGCTTCTAGCTTAAAGATGTATTTTAAAAATAACTTAGGGCTGCTGCATGGGTGTGTATGCTAAAGAAAGGTGAATGGAAGCAGCAATAATTTATATGATAAAGCATTAAAAAATTCTGTTGTACCTCCTTTTAGAAGCTATAGTAGCATACATGTTCAAGGAGGAAGATGCAAAAAACTTGTGTAATGAGACAAAAGAGAGGAGGACTGGAGGGTCCAGCTCCTGACATGAAGGGATCGTTTAGTGCAGTTACAGAAATAATTGCACTGAGAACTATCATAACAAAATGTGACTGAATGAGGGAAGTGGAAGACCTGTCTAGAGTGCAGACCGGTATGGGGTGGGGAGGAAGGACACTTGGGATATTGGTCATAGGAATGTTGCACTGGTGAAGGATAATATATATATATATATATATATATATATATATATATATATATATATATATATATATATATATATAGAGAGAGAGAGAGAGAGAGAGAGAGAGAGAGAGAGAGAGAAGGATTATATATATAGGATTATATATATGTTAAAAAAATAAAAAAATAAAGAAAAGAAAAGATAAGGCCTCCCAATTCTTACCACAGACTGTGCTCTTTACACTGACTGTATAGAAAGAGGAGGTACAATAAATGCACCCTATATATACCTCAAAATAGGCTCTTTGCCTGGTCTGTATTGTGTATTGGGGGACAAAAAATAAATAAAACTTGAGTGCCTCAAATCTGATTTAACAGAAGAGTGAAGAGTTTCTGGTCAACACAATGTATGCTGTGGCACAAAGGTCTCAGCACTATGTGCTGAAACTTTCAGTGCTTTAGGAAACAAATTAGTTTCTAGTTTAAATTTCACCATTCAAGGCAAACAGGTATTGCTCTAGACTTGTGCAAGTCTTTCTTCTTCGTGAAATTCTGCTCTCATGCCAAGAAAGGCTAAACCATGACCAGTCTCAAAACCAGATAGACAGACCTAAAACACCATGTGTGAAGGATGGAAAAGTCAGAGTATGTGTTTAGTAATGGAGATATATACACTAGTCACTTACCTGATTGAACTGACTGATTTATAAACCAAGAATGGTGTTTTTCCTTGAAAACCTTTATTTCAAACAGCTGCTGCAGACACATATTGAACAAGTAAATGGCTCCTTCCCCTGTTAAGAAAAATCTGTTTTTTATTTGGAAGTTCTCACACAAATTAAAAAAAAAAAAACCCTCAAAAGACTATTCCATAGTTCCAAGGAATGTTCTTAATATGAACATAAACATACATAGATATATTCTATACAAACCAACTCCCAAGAAAGCTTATAGCTATTATATACAGATGCTTGTTTTCTATCTTTATAATCCTCACTGAACTTAAACCAATAAATAAAAAAGTTCAAGTCATTTATCTTAAGTGCTACAAAGCCTTTCATCGAATCCTCCATTAGATTAGGAAGGAAAGCTCATTCTTACAAAAACTAACCAACCTAAAAATTCAGGCTGAGAAACTGAGTAAGCCAGTGGGTCCTTGTTGCCAGGATGCTCTGGATCCGTACTAGGTACCTGAGTTTACACACAAAAACAAAGGCAGCTATCAATGAGAAAGGCAAGAATCCTGCAATAGTCACAGTCCTTGGAATAAGGAGTAAATCCCACTAAATGGGGATAAGTTTTATGCTTTCTTAAATATAAAATAAGAAAAGGCTAAAAGTAGGTGCAGATTTTGTACACTTGTTGGATTTATTTCCTCAAAGTATGAAAAATTTTTCTAAGCAAAGAGCAACCAAAGGCCTGGAGTCTGACCCTATCTCCACCAAATACTGAGCATGTGCCCCTGAGGCACTTTTGTGCACCTCTGTTTTCCCATTTATAAAATGGGAATAATACTAATACTTAATACTCTCACAGGCTTCTGCTTGGAAGAAAAAAATAGAATTCCTGCAAGATTCTAAAAGGTGCATAGTAAGGACAGAAATATGTAAGCTCATATTTTAACCAAGTCAATGAAACAAATATACAAAAAGACATTTGTTCTGCTATCTAAATATTTTGATAAAATATGTATTGCAAGTAGACTTTGTTACTTTTTTATGGGGGGTTATATATTTTAGGCTTTTACAGCTTTTAAAGATTCTCTTGAAAAAAGATTCTTCCCCTTAACATCAGTCTTAATTAAGAGTTGCAAATAATACAGAGGTTCAATAACAATTAAGTTAATGATAAACAAATGAGAATGAGGAAGTCAGAAATTCTTTTCTCTGGTATTTTTATTAATATATCTTTGGTACTACTTAAACATAAGGTAGAAACCTTAGCTTTCTCTTGCTTTCACTATTATTATAGTTGCCCAGAGACTACTCTAACTTGCTAAGTATTGTGTATCAATATATACCTTTTAATAAAATATACCTTTTGATAAAATAAAATTTATAAAATGAATTAATGTAATAACAGTCCCCATAGAGATAAAATAGTATCACCAGCATTAGTAGTATCTGGTTATAGTCTATTTTGATTTTTTCCCTCTGAAGATTAGAAGAAAAAGAACTTCACTTTTCCTTTAAAAGTCATAAAGTTTAAATTAAATTAAATCATTCCTAACAAAATATGTACTCTTCAATACATAATACTTTTAAATTAATTAAGAAAATTATCTCTTGATGGCGAAAACATAATACTTTTTTGGTCAGAACAAGGAGTGTACAGCTAAAAATGAAACTACTCAAAATCTTGGCATGTCAAGTACAAACCTCCCTTAAAAATAAGAAACAAAAAACTTTGTTTATTTTACTTTACAGCACAAAATGAATATAAAAGGAGGCTAATGTTGTATAACTACTCTAAGAAAAGTTGGCTTATTGAAAGTCAAAGAAAATTAATGTTTTCAGAGAGAAATCAAACATGCTACTTTTTTGTTTTGCCAACATTTCTGATGAATGAACAGTTCTATGGATTAAAATTCTAAGAAGATATACAAATGTTTACTTTGAATGAATTTGGTGAAGCCTAGGAATGTCATCTGCTTGCCTTTGTCATCCTGAAATGCTGTCTTTTCTTTAAAAGGCATTTGGGAAGGGAAAAAAAAACATATAAAGGCAAATAAGTATATTTCCCTTTAACTCATAATAAGTAAGAAAAAAACAACCACCTCAAGTTTATCATTACTGGAGAAAAAGAGTGAGATTAAAAACTTACCTGAACATGGGTTAACCAATTTTACGAACATAAGTCCATTTTTGGTCTTAGAAGCATTTTTCAAGTATTCTGAAAGAAAATGGTGAGTTTTTAAAATGAAAAGACATCTGCTTTAGCATTTTATGCATTTAACCTTTCTTTTATCGCACAAGCACGATGGGGCCTTCCTTAGTGATGCTCAGAAGACCCTGGGGTTCTTGGTAACCAGCTAATTGAGTCTGTGATATATAGGAAGGTCCAAAGATGTGGTACTGCTCAGGCCGCTTGGGCGAACTGGAGTCTGGCATACTGCAGTTATCTGACTTTACCCCATACTCTTTATGGTCCATTTTACTGTCTGCTTTTATATTATTTTTTTATTCTAAAAATTTCAAGCAAAATTCTACTACTTACAGGATATGTGATTAGCAAACAGCTAATTTCCATGTAAGTTGCAGTAGAATTTTAAGCAGGTTTTAATTCTTTGAGAAGTTAGGAGGAGCAGGACGCTAATAGTTAGATATTCTGGGTAAAATCTTGACTCAGCAACCTCTTAATAATTTTGTCCTCTTGGTCATGTTGCTCACTTGGACATTTGTAGAATGAAAAGAGCATATATACCTGTGTACCAATGGATAAATTAACCTCATCTGTAAAAGATGAGGTTAAACGGAAACAGAATAAATTAAATTTTTCTTTCTTTATTTTTGGGGGGTCACACCCAGTGACACTGAGGGATCACTCCTGGCTCTGCATTCAAAAATTGCTCCTGGCAGCTCAGGGGACCATATGTGATGCTAGGAATAGAATCACTGATCATCCTGTGTCAGCTGCATGCAAGGAAAACACCCTACTGTTGTGCTATCTTTCCGACCCCTAAATTAAAACTCTTAATACTGAAGTTCTTATTACTAGTACTATTATGTATTTTCTAATGTACTATGAAGTAGCACATTTTAAAACTAATCTTAAAACAATTGGGGTGCCCTTGGTTGTGATTAACTAAGCATATCCTCTACCCATTTTTCTAAGTAGGATAAGTTTCTCAACTATCTTTATTTTTATCATAAGAAAGATATAAAATCTTTCTCGAGTCATATTGATATTTTATGTTTATAATTACACCCTTCATGCCTTATGTAAAGGAACTATCTCATCTGATGTGATCTGCTGTAGTTTCTTCAGAAACCTTTAGATCACACCCTTAATCTACCTGAACTATATCTAATCATGTCAGAGAAAGGAGATACACTTTTAATTTCTTTCTCAAAGGAGTAGCCCAATTATAGCAATATCATCTGTTGAATAATCTTCCAGTAAAAATTAAGTATTTTGTCCAAATACATAAAATATGCTTCTGAACATGTCTGGGCATTTTATTCTCATACACTAATCTCGGTTTTTATTAGCATTGGTACTTTGCTATTTTTTTTGGTACTTTGTTATTTTAATTATTATATTAGTATACATTTTAATGTAAAGCTAGTTATGCTCCTTCATAATGTTTCCTCTATATTTCATTTAAATCATGTAGATAAAAACAAAGACTTAAAACAATCTTATTTTTAACAGCATACATTTTGAAGTGCACATTAATAGATCTTACTTAAAGCAGTGTTTTTCTAGCTTTTTCAAACCAGGGATCCCCTCTATTTCATTCAAGTGGGCATCCTGCCTTATGAGTTATACCCTTAATCTTATGCTGTGACGCATTTATACAATTTACACCTGTGCTGTTTAGAATTTCCTGGAGGCTTGAGGAAGCACATAGTACCAGATTGAGAACTGCTGCTTTAAAGGGAAGTGCTCCCAAATAATAGCAATCTCATAAGGAAGTAGATAAATACTATAAAAAGCTAACTAAGACCCTCATGGAAAGGAAAGGAGTTTCTATTTGTTTCTCTTTTTTATTCCTTTTACACAACTTCAGATTTTCATACACTTGACTATAGAAATTACAATTAGAAAGTAGTTTTCTCATTACTGATTAAAATACCATCATTAAAAATAAGTGATAATAATACTATGAAGGAAAAAAAACCCTCTAATTAGAAAATTCCTTCTTGTAAAGAAATGGAGTACCAGGAACTCAATTACCCTCCCACCTGATACAAACAGAAAAAATGCAAAAATAAAATGATTATTTTTCAAGAAGTGGACATTACCTGTATAAGACATGGTCAATAAAAACAGGTGTAGTGAGCACTGAGACTGCCTCATTTTTACTAAATTGGAAATTTCCAGAGCAAGGCATAGAACAGGAGAGCCAGGGGAAGTTAGGTGGATGCCTTAAGTTGAAGAGAAGCTGAGTGTTTTGAAAATATGACTAGAGTTTCTACATCTGAAAGGAAAGAGATGTTAAGAGCGAAAAATCCAAGAGATTTACAAAGGCACTGTTGGAGCATTCAGCTAGCAGCAGTATGGAAAAAAAAAAAATTGAAACTATCTAGGAGTCAGGAAAAAAGATCTGAACAGACTGGAAACCTCATAATTCAGAGGTCACTAGATAGAGAATTCAAAGTGACATACATCAATAACCACTGACTATTAACCAGGACTCTAGATATACGTTCTCTTTTGGGCCACAAAATTATATTTTAGGGTGGGGTAGGTAGACAGCTCCAAGAGCCAGTGCACATGTTTTGCAATGTGGCAGCCCTGGTTCTGATGCTAAACATTGAATGGTCCCCTGAGCAGTGAGTTTGGAATAGACTCCTATTCCAACTGGGTGCAACCATAAAAATTAAAATAAATAAAAAGTACCCTTTAAGGGGCCCGGGAGATAGCATGGAAGTAAGGCGTTTGCCTTTCATGCAAAAGGTCATCCGTTCGAATCCCGGTGCCCCATATGGTCCCCCATGCCTGCCAGGAGCAATTTCTGAGCATGGAGCCAGGAGTGACCCCTGAGCACTGCCGGGTGTGACCCAAAAACCAAAAAAAAAAAAAAAAAGTACCCTTTAAATAGGTTATACTGTCTTTAAAAACCTAACTACTTATTTCTCAGAATAAAAGATAAAATTCAGGTTACATGTAGGACTCCATCACTTGAATAAAGAAAGTAAATTTTGCAATGTCTGACATCTAATCAAGTATCACTAAACATCTCAAAGATTTCAAAAAGTGCATGGTGAGAAAATTAAATAACTGTTGACAGAAGGGTACTAATAATAAACACAAATAATGGGATAGACAAAGACATTAAAAACTATTTATTATGTAAAAAAGGAAAAATACAGAATATTTTCTTTTGTAAGACTGAAATAGAGATGAAAAATATACTAGACGAGATAAATGGCATAAAAATATTAATAAAGTTCAAACACACCAGTGGAAACTATATAAGATGAAAATAAAGAATAAATACTATAGTGTACATAAGTTATAGAGCAGCTTCAAGTAATAATATATATCCAATTGGAATTTCTAAAAATGAGGTAAGGTAGAGAATAAAAATATTTAAAGAAAGCATTGCTGAATGCTTTCAAATTTGATGAAATCAGTTCATCAAATTTGATGAAATTCATCCAAGAAAGTTTAATAAACTCAAAATATAGCAAAAACAAAACTATAAGAAACAAGAAATAAAGCTATACATCAAAATTAATAGTTCAAATCAGCAATAAAGAGAAAATCTTAAAAGCAAACGGAAGAGGAAAAAACAAACACCATATACAGAGAAGCAAAGCTTAATATGACAACAAATTTCTTGTTGGAAATGTAAGCCTGAAGACTAAGGAAAAACATCTTTAAAGTATTAAAATAAAATATGATGAGCCCAGAGAAAATATGCTAAAAAATTGAAAGCAATAGACTTTTTAGACATACAAGAGCTGAAAGGAATAATCACCAACAGACTCACACTTATACGGAATGTTAAAGGAAGTCCTTTTGGCAGAAGGAATATAATACCAGATGAAAATATGATTCTAAACAATGGAATGAAGAACACTGGTAACGGTAACTGCAGAGGTTTAAAAAAACTTTTAATTATTAAAATATCTTATAAAATTATTGATTTACAAAATAACCCTGGGATTTATAACATGAATAAATAAATTACATGAAACTCAAAACAAAACCCTGGAGGGGAGAGAAAGATGCCTATTACTATCAGATTCCTGTGCTAGATATGAAGCAGTATGCTAACTGCTCTCATTTGAAATTGGAGGCAACCATTTAAATGTGACATGTATTTTTAAATTAAATTTTGTAAAGGGGCCGGAGAGATAGCATGGAGGTAAGGCGTTTGCCTTGCATGCAGAAGAACGGTGGTTCAAATCCTGGCATCCATATGATTCCCCGTGCCTGCCAGGAGCGATTTCTGAGCATAGAGCCAGGAGAAACCCCTGAGCACTACTGGGTGTGACCCAAACACCAAAATAAATAAATAAATAAACAATTTTTTTTTTGGTAAAATAAAGTCATTAAGGGGCCCGGGAGATAGCATGGAGGTAAGGTGTTTGCCTTTCATGCAAAATGTCATCAGTTCGAATCCCGGTGCCCCATATGGTCCCCCTGTGCTTGCTAGGAGCGATTTCTGAGCATGGAGCCAGGAGTAACCCCTGAGCACTGCCGGGTGTG
>PVKC010005105.1:0-34017 GCA_004027635.1 Crocidura indochinensis | reverse complement strand
GGCCCAGCAAACCATATGGGATGCTAAGGCTCGACCTTGGATCAGCTGTGTGCAAAGCAAACACCCTATTGCTGTGTTAGCACTCTGACCCCTAAAGTTCAAAACTTTAACCTCAATTGTCTACCTCCCTTCTCTCATGTAGACATAGTCATGAGACTGCCTGAACACAGATAACTTTTCTAATCCTGTAGTATGATCCAAACTCTATCCATAGGATATAAAATCCTGAAACCACACCTAGATACCAATACCCAATTAATAACTCATAGAATTTATTTCTGAAAACCTCAGAAGTCTATTCTCTTTATTCTGCTATCCACTGACATGCTTTACCTTGCCCTATATATTTACAGTTATGAAGCTGCCAGGGACCATGTTCTGCCCATCGATTATTACTTTCCACCCCAGAAAACCTGCCTGATCTGTGGAGATGAAGCTTCTGGATGTCACTATGGAGCTCTCACTTGTGGAAGTTGCAAAGTATTCTTTAAAAGAGCTGCTGAAGGTAAGTCGGGATTATGTATTTTTTAATTTTGGATCACACCCGGCAGCCCCCAGGGGTTGCTCCTTGCTGTGCACTCAAAAATCTCGCCTGGCAGGCACAGGGGACCATATGGCATGTCGGGATTCGAACTAGTGTCTATCCTGGATCACCTGCATGCAAGGAAAATGCCCTGCTGCTGTGCTATTTCTCTGGCCCAGGATTATGTATTCTTATTCCCTTTTATTATACACCCTATTTGTGGAGAAATATCAATTTATAGAACCCACGATTTTACCGTTTTATCACCAGGTTCACTGGAAGATGCCTCTTAGCAAGCCCCAAACTCAAAGAAATATTCTTTTTCTATGACTTCAACAGCTTTGATACTATAAGCAATACATATAGTGAAGGTGGTCCCAGGTGGGACTTGGATCTCGGTGGGGCCCAGT
Source organism: Crocidura indochinensis (assembly GCA_004027635.1). Lineage (NCBI taxonomy): Eukaryota > Metazoa > Chordata > Mammalia > Eulipotyphla > Soricidae > Crocidura > Crocidura indochinensis. The sequence continues at coordinate 33,084 of PVKC010005105.1, read as the reverse complement.
AACTAAGAACATACTAATGACTTGAAAAGAACTAATTTTCTTCCTTCTTATATTCCACTTTTACTCCTTGTGAGAGAATATGCTCTTACTGAAGAGATTGATTTTGGCTAGACCCCAACCAATTCCCCAGCCTATAATCTATGGTAGTATGAGACTTCAGAGAAAGGAAGTGATTTGGTAATTTAACTGACTATTAACCAATGCACCTGCTCCCTTCTATTTCTTCATTCTTGGAACATTGATGCATTAATATATAATCAAGAAATACAGTTATGAGATACTTTTGTTATCATTCAAAGACATGATTTCAGTAATCATCTACTGGTCAGAAAACCCACAATAACATGTATCTTATATTTGTCTAAGTGGGTTAAAGTCCTAGCTCCTCAGGCTTTCTTAAAACAGCTCATGTTTGTTCATGCCTCAAACATGCTCAATCAATTACAGCAACAACTTCCACCTATACACCTCTTATATAATATACCAATAATTCTTTTCTTTTCTTTGCCTACTTCATTTGTGACTTTCTATTAATTAATTCCTACTTGAACAGATACTGATGAGCAGCCTCTATAAAGAATGCTGTGGAAACTGACACAGTTGCTAGTATAGTGCTGTCAACTTTCCAAAAAGGAAACACATCATGAAAAGACATTTTTCTTTTCTTATAAGTAATAATAATATTGAATTCTAAGTCAGAGCTAAAAAAGTTTTTATTTATGGATTACAAACACTGAAGACATTCTTTTTTCTTTATTTTCTTAAAAATAGTATCTTTATTTTAACACCGTGTTTACAAACATGATTGTAGTTGGATTTCTGTTATAACAAGAACACCCTCCCTTCAAAAGTATAACATTCTCAAAAACAATCCCTCCATTCCCCTCCCCCACCTCTATTTGAAACAGACTTTCTACTTCCTTCACACACTGACATTGTTAAGATAGTTCTCAGTGCAGTTATTTCTCTAACTGCACTCACCACTGCTTGTGGTGAGCTTCATATGATGAGCCAGTCTTTCTGGCCCTCATCTCGGGAAATTATTTCAATGATGTCTTTTATTTTTATTAAAATCCATATATGAGTGGCTTTTCTCTGTCTTTTTCTCTCCCTCATCTTATTTCACTTAGCATAATAGATTCCATGTATAGGAAAATTTCATGAATTTTATCTCTCCTGATGTCTGCATAATATTCCATTGTGTATATATACCACAATTTCTTTAGCCATAAATCTGTTGAAGGGCATCTTGGCTATTGTAAATAACACTGCAGTGAATATAGGTGTGAAGAAGGCATTTTTTGTATTGAGTTTTTGAGTCCCTAGGTTATGTCACTAGGAATGGAATAGCTGGATCTTATGGGAGCTCAACATACAGTTTTGAGTGATTTCTATATTGTTTTTCATAAGGGCTGGACTCTATAGACGACAATCCCCTAACAGTAATGAGAGTTCTTTTCTCTCCACATCCCCACCAACACTGATTGTTCTTGTTCTTTGTGATGTGCACCAGTCTCTGTGGCGTGAGATGGTACTTAATTGTTGTTTTTATTTGCATCTCCCTGATGATTAACAATGTGGAAGATTTTTTTCATGTGCCTTTTGACCATTTGAATTTCGTCTTTGAGAAAGTGTCTGTTCATTTCTTCTCCACATTTTTGATAGGGATAGATGTTTTTTCTTGTTAAGTACTGTCAAGCACTTGGTATATCTTAGATATTAACCCCTTATCTGATGGGTATTGGATGAATAGCTTCTCCTATTATATCGGTGGCTTTTGTATTTTAGGCATTGTTTCTTTTCAACTTAATATAGTCCTGTTTATCTCTGCTTCAACTTTTTTAGAGAGTGCTAGTTCCTCCTTGAAGATTTGTTTAGACACAATGTTTTTTCGTGTCTTTCCTATGTGTTGCTTTATATACCCTATGGGCTCAGGTCTGATATAAGGGTCTTTAATTCATTTTACATTTTGACCATTGTGCATGATGTTAGATGGAATTTTGAGTTTGTTGTTTTTGTAGTTTGCTGACCAGTTGTCCCAACACTGGTCACTGTTGAAGAGGCTTTCCTTGCTTCATTTTGCATCCAGTGTTCCTTTTATTTTCAAAGATTAGTTGCTTATGTATCTGTGGAACATTCTCTGAATACTCTAGTCTATTCCACTTATCTGAGTCTTTATTCTAATACCATGCTATTTTAATGACTATAGCTTTTTAATACAATTTAAAATTGGGGGTGGTTATGCCTCCCATATTCCTTTCTCCAAGAGTAGCTCTAGCTATTCAAGGGTGTCTATTGTTCCAGATGAATTTCAGGAGTGTTTGATCCACATCTTTAAAGAATATTAATATGGCCACTCCAGTTTTTTTTAAGGGAGTTGTTTTCTTGGATGACTTTCCTCCAGCCTTTGATTTTGAGTCTATGTTTGTTCTGACTATTCAGATGTAATTTAGATTTTTGATCCATTTTGGCACTCTGTGTCTCTTAAGAGGTGCATTTCATTCATTTACATTGAGAGAGATAAGTGTCATGAGATTTAGTGTCATTTTTGTATAGATGTTTGGAGTGTCCGTTGGTCTTTCTTTTCTTAAAGCAGACCTTCCCATTTTTCTTTTAATTGTGGTTTTGAGTCTGTCATGTTTCTGAGCAGTTGTTTATCTATGAAGCCATATATACTTATTTAACACCTGAAAGTGAGTTGGTTGCATGCATATTCTAGGTGAAGCACTCATTTTATTGAGTTTCGTTATGATATACAACCACTTTCTTCTGGCCTTGGGGGTTTCCTGTTACAGGTCTGCTATAAATTCTAAGGATTCCCCTTTCAATGTAATTACCCTTTTTGATCTTGCTGCTTTTAGTATTATATCCATATCTGTGGTATTTGACATTGTAACTAGGATTTTTCTTAGAGTGTTTTTCTTTGGGTCTCTTTTAGCTGGTACTACTTGGGTATGCAGGAAATGGTTCCATGTAATCTTTATCTCTGGGAGTTTCTCTGTAATGATAACCCTGACTGTTAATTCTTCCTGGGATTTTTCTTCCTGGGTCTCTGGGACTCCAATAATTCTTATGTTGTTTCTGTTGAATTTATCAAACACTTCTATTTTCATTTGTTTATGTTATTTGAATATTTTCCATTGTTTGATCATTTGCTTTAAGGTTTTTTTTTCCAATATCTTCTGCTGTATGGAATTCTTATGCATCTCATCACCAGCTTACTGATTCTATCTTCAGATGCTGTTACTCTGTTGGAGAGGCTTTTCATTGAGTTTTTCACTTCATCTACTGAGTTTTTCAGTGCTGTTATTTCAGTGTGAAGTTTTCTGATTTCTATCTTTTTGGTCTCCTCAGCTCGATGTATACTTTCTTTGAATTCTATGAGCATCTTCCATATTTTTATTCTAAACTCCTCATATGAGAGACAAATTAGGTGGTTGGTACTTTTTGGGTCATCAGAGCTGCCATCTTCATTTTCTATGCATGCTGTTCTACTGCATTGTTTTCCCATTGACAGGCTTATAGTGTGGTTTTTACTACATTTTGTGATTTAGAAGATGTGCTTGGCATGGTGCAAAGCTGAGACCACACTCTTCTGGCTCCATACTTTGTGGATGGAGTCAGCCTACCTTTGTGTAAGGCCCTGGAGACCTTATGTTTGCTTGGGTCTTCTTTGGCTACCACATGCAGCAAATCAGAAATCAAGCAGGAAGTACAGGTGCATCTCTGGATTGTGTCACCTTTGTGCCCAAACACAGGCAGGAGTCTGTCCCCAGTCCTTGTGGGTGGAGTCAGCCTACCTTTTTGTTGGACCCTGGAGACCTTATGTTAGATGGGTCTTCTTTGGCTTGGCTATTTTTTGACTGATTAATTATTACTAATTTATTGGGAATTTTAAACCTGTTTATTCTTAATAAATGAATTAAAAGTTGATCATTGTAAAGTATAATAGCCACTGTTATAAAAGTTAGGTTTTTACATTTTAATTCTAATAAAAAATTTCATGAAATTTGATCGTTATTCCTTGCTGACTTTTAGCACAAACTAGAAAGATAATAAATTTCAAAGACAATTAAAAGATACGTTATACCAAATAACAAACTCGGTACTATGTAATAAAAAGAGTATCTTATTCAATTAAATTCAATTTTACTAAGCTTTGGAAACAAAACTTAAGAACAGCATTCAGTGGTTTACTAAATGTTTCTTCCCTGTCTGAGAACTATCAGAATTCTACTCTTAAATTAAGAAAACTTGGAGGGACTAGAGAGAGTACAGCAGGCAATGCACTTATTTTTCATCTGGCTAACCCGGATTCCATCCCTGGCACCCCACATAATCGCCTGAGTGCTTCCAGGACTGATCCTGAGCTCAAAATCAGAAGTAAAGCCTGAACACTATCAGGTGTGCCCCTCAGAAGTGAAAGGAAAAAAAACTGAATGAGAATGGGAAGAAATATAGAATTGTTACTTCAATTTTAAAGCTGTTTTTAAGTCAAAAGTTGAGTGTTAAAGTTCTTAATGTTTGGCAGGAACAATAGCACAGTGGGTAGGGTGTTTACATTGCATGCTGCTGACCCGGGTTCAATATGGTCCCCTTAGGCAGCCAGGAGTAATTCTGAGTGCCACTGGGTTTGTTCCTCTCCACTGAGGATATTCTTAGATGTGGTAGATATGTACGTAGTGCCCTTCAGAAGCAGTATGAAGACAGAAGAGACATTAGAAAACAGTAGAAGTGCATAAGATTGTTAGTGTCTGGGAAAAGGTATCAGGTATGTGCCTTTTAACCAGTGTCTTAATGATAACCAGAAACTATCGTACTAATTTTTAAAAATAATTGTATCAGATGACAATACCTATAAAATTAATTAGTGTATTTATTTCCAGTCTTTAAAGCAACAAATAGCTAGTACTTACTATTACCAAAAATACACTACATGTTTTATCACTCAAATGGTCCATGTATTTTTATTTTGCTTTGTTTTTTGGCCACACTCGGTGACGTTTAGGGATTATTCTTGACTATGCACTCAGAAATCGCTCCTGACTTGTGGGACCATATGGGACACCAGGGGATCAAACTGTGGTTTGTCCTAGGCTAGTGCATGCAAAGCACATACCTTACACCTTGTGCCACCACTCTAGCCCCCAAATGGTCCAGTTTTATTGCATATTGTGAAATAGTTTGAAGTTGATAAAACCAGGACTTAGGTCTAGATAGTTTGAGAAGAGACAGAGTATTACCTTTCTTCTTTGCAAATAGGAATGAACAATACTAATTATTATAACAAAAATAAGTATCAGCTCCAAATATTTCAAATCACAGGGGCTGGAGTAACAGTACAGTATTTAGGGCAACTGCTTTGTACACTGCCATCCTAGGTTTGATCCCTTGCATCCCATATGGTCCACCACCAGAACTAATTCCTGAACGCAACACCAGAAATTAGCCCTAAACACTATTGGGTATGACTCTAAAATAAAACTATATATGTGTATGTATGTGTGTATTTAGAAGGAGTAAGCAGAGAATGAATCGAATCATCCTACTCCTGCTAATATTCAGTAAGAAAAAGCACTATAACAGTAGTCATAGAAAATGAACAGTATGTAAGTAAGCCAATTAAATTCAGTATATTTTTATTGTTCTAGATGTTCTTTCTAGGTCTTACAAATCTGGGTCAAAAGTTTTTGCTGGGGCCAGAGAGATAACATGAGGTAGAGCATTTGCCTTGCATGCAGAAGGATGGTGGTTCGAATCCCGGCATCCCATATGGTCCCCCGAGAATGCCAGGAAAGATTTCTGAGATGAGCCAGGAGTAACCCCTGAGCACTGCCTAGTGTGACCCAAAATCCCCCAAAACCCTTATTGCTTTTAGAAATTGTGGGAAATTATCATATCATAAAATAGAAGGTTTTGCTGTGCTAAGATATATATACATATATATATATATATATATATATGAGTTTACCGCATAATACAAAACAAAAAGAGAAAGGAAGACATAAGGGAATCTTAGATTTGTATGGAATGAGCATAATATATAAAGTGAGCCATTTGGGAATAAGAAAGAGAAGAGATAGGGATGGTTAATCCATGTACAGTAATACAGAAAAATCTCAAAATGCTTTATAACTTAGGCTTACAGATTTTCTTAATAAACCTCTGGTATGATGCTTATATGTACTTAACTGCTTAAAATATGAAAAATAACCATTGAGTTTCTTATAGGGCTATTTTTATTTTTATTAATAGTTTAAGTGTATAAGGTTCTAGCATCAATCCCACCACTTGTGTCAACTTCCCTCTATCAATGTCACCATGTTTTCTCCTACCTTTTCTATTACCTCTAGCATGCTGCTTTGACTGACACAGTTTTCTTTGGGGTGGGGAAGGTCACACCGTTGAGGCTCAGGGGTTACTCAGAAAATAACTTGAGGCTTGAGGGACCATATGAGATGCTGTGGTATCGAACCACAGTCCGTCCTGGGTCAGCTGCATGCAATGCAAACGTCCTACCACTGTGCCATTGCTCCGGCCTCATGACTGGCACATTAAAAAATTAAACCATTGTAATCTATAAAGTTATTCATAGATGTCTTGTAGACATACACTGTTTTAGCACCAAATCCCACCACCAGTGTCAGCCTCACTCTGCCAATTTTCCAAGAATACATCTCATATACCATCTGTTCCAACAAATGTTATGCCAATATAACAGGCCCATTTTTATTTATTTTCTTCTTGGTGTTTGGGTCACACCCAGGAGCACTCAGGGGTTACTCCTGGCTCTGCAATCAGAAGTCACTCCTGGCAAGCATGGGAGACCATAGGAAATGCCAGGATTTGAATCATCATCTGCTCGCAGGGCAAACACCCTGCCACTGTGCTATCTCTCTGGCCCAACCATTTTTAATTTTGATTGTTAAAGTTTGCATTGCATGAATTCTTTGTGATTGACTTTTGTTTGGATATTTCATTATGTCCTTTTTACACCATGGTTGTACCCAAGATCCATTGACTCCTCTCTCTCATCTTTTCTTATTAGTCTTTCTCATCCTCCATTCAATTTGTTTCCTTTTCCTCACCATACACTGGGGACTAGAGTTTTCTCATAAAGTATCATTAAATCATTGAATTATTTCATGCAGTCATTCTACATAACACATAAGTGATATCCTGTAACATTACACAACATATCATCTTTCTTCTAGCTTACTTCATTTAACGTAGTATCTTCCAGTCCCATCCACATTTCTGCAAATTGCATAATTGCATCATTCCCTACAGATATGTAGTATGTCCCATCTTGTTGATCCACTCTCCTGTTGTGGGATCACTAGGTTGATTCTACTCTTAGCTATTGTACTGAGTGCTACGATGAACAGCAGTGTGTATACAACCTTTTGGATTAGTGTTTTTCTGTTTGGGGTATAAATACCCAAAAGCAAGTTTGCTGAGTCATATGGCTGTTAGTTACTGGGTTTACTGAAATTTTTCCATACTGTTTAGCATATGGATTGGACTAAGCAGCCAAATATAAGATTGTTGATTTGATTTGGCTTTCATTAATGATAAATAATGATGAGCATTTCTTAAATATGTTAGCCATTTGTTGGTATTTCTCTGAAAGGACTGTTCATTTTCTCTCCTCATTTAAAAAATGTTTGTTTTGTGAGATTAACATTTTGAGTACTTTTTATATTCTATATGTCACTCCTGTATCTAATAAGTTACTTTTTTACCACCTCCCAGACAACACAAATTATTTTCAGTGTTTTATAGATATGCCATCCTAACTGCTGTAATGTATTGGTTGGCAAATGGCGAAGAGCAGAGGGTGAGGTGTGGAGAAAAGAGACTCTGTAGGACCACTTTAGTGTTCAGCTCACTTATTGCTGGTGAAGATGGAATAATTATACAGAAGAGTGAATAGGAGAGATGAGATTGTCCATTTATGGGAAGGGTAGGCTGAAGTGAAAGGTTGTCGGCTCTAGTGGGCTCCCATTCAACAAGGCTGATGCACAGGTGGGTAAGGGTATCTTCCAGCCCATACCTTTTGAGGTGGGACCCTAGCAAAGGAGGGAAGATTGTAAGCCACAGACCACTCACAGGGAAACATTGTCAGAGCAATAGACTTTGTAGGGACAAGGCTTTTAAGGGCAAACATTAGTCAGGAAATAGAACGTGGGTAATAGAGTTTAGGCATTACAGCAACAAGATGGTGTGTGAAGATAGCAGTCACACAGTTCACAAAGTTCGTGGCTTCATTAAATCAGAAAGTATGTACAGATAGTGGTTGCAATGCTCATGGCATCATTAAATCAGAAAATATGTAAAGATAGTGTTTGCAATACTCATGGCACTATTGACCTAGATAGTTTGACCTAGATGAATTTCTCCTTATTTCATCCTTAACTCATTTCAGCAGGGAACAAAAGTCTCTGAATGGAGACTTTCCTTTATATTCAAGGTCAACTTGCAGAAATCCCCTTATTTCCAAACTCCTCTCCCTACATCTTCATCTTTTTGCTTTATAAGAATTGAGTGAGTTATGCAGAAGGGTTTGTGCCTGGCTTTAGTTGTCCTGGTGACACCTAATGGATGACCCAGAATCTTACCCATCATTGACGACCAAACTAACCTATAGGTGATGGGTTTCTGCTAACATAACATACGCTGCAGCCTTTCTGTTTCCAGTTTGTACTGTTAACTAATTTACTACATTAGCAAGCATTGCATCCTGTGAAAACAGCTCTTGATTATCACCAACAGATAATTTAAAATGCAAGGTCCAAAAGTAATAATAATCAAAAAATAACTGATGGTCCTGCTAATGCAGATAAAAGGGCATTAAGCCAAGGGGACCAAGTAAACCAGTTTTGATACCAAGATGGTCCTGCCTTGCACTCTCTTTTTCTTCATTCTTGTCTGCAGTTTATTAATAGAGTCCACAGCCAGTTTGGTATGGTAAGTATAGATGCAGCACTCTTCGCAAAGGATAGTACAAAGGCCACTCTTTTTTTAGGAACAGTCAGTTCAGGCCTCCTTGATTTTACAGGGAATGTAGGGAATGTAGGGAAGTCTGCAGGTATGTGACAGAGTTGCCAATTTCAGCCAAATTCTAGTCAATTAGACGTTTCATCGCTGCAATGGCTGTGTGCTGGGTTCCAAGGGCTGCTGCACTGATGACTGCTCCTACAAGACTTAAAAGGGTGGTTATAGTAATTGCAGCCATATTGCCTAGGTCCTGATTAAAGCAAGTCATGGTGGCAGAGGTAACATATGTAGAACAGAATACCAGGTAACTCGGAGAATTAATTGGACAATGACATATCCAGGTCATTGCTTAAAATTGCTGATAAATATAGGCACTTGTTAAGTTCTATATTTTTACACAGCCATTGTTTATTGGTTGAAACTGCCCAATCAAAAGAGGAGATGTCACAATGGTAAAATTGAAGCAATAAGGGAGACAATTGTACTGTTTCCCTTGTCCACTATATAGGTAGGAGCCTTGACCCTGCACCTATCCAAATGTTACAACCAGGGTGCCAGAGGTGGAACACGATTAAGTTTCAGTTGCATTTATATAAAAATGATTGATTAAGGCCAATAACTTAATAAAAAGGGAGGCTGCATCAAAGCAAAACCAGCAACCCTTAGTTAAATTAGGCCTAGTATAGTTAAGCATAACATAGGTGGAATTCATAAGTTGCGAAAAGGCATGCACAGTAAAAGAACATGGTGCATGGGGTCAAGGTAAATTGGGATTCAAATATCTGTGACCCAGAGGTCAGAGCATTTGGACTGGGTGATGTAAAGCTGAGAGATATCACAGAGGAGCAGGAGGCGATGTGGGGTCAAGGGCCACATCTCAGGTCCTATTTTAAAGGTAGGATATGTGATGCTTAACTGGATTTTAAAAAGTAATCCAGAGCTATGGCCAGATTTATAAAATCTTAATCCCCACATCATTCCTCTTTTAAATGTTTCTACATTTTTTCTTTCCAGTTTTCATAAATTGTAAAAGTACAAGATTACATTGAGTAATCCCGATGAGCATCCAGCTGATGATGTTTTGATAGCTTTAATAAAATCTTCAGTGTTATATTTTATACAGCTGCCTGAACCTGTAGATTCACACCCCCATGAGGTACAATAATAATCCATTTTGGTTCCACATTTAGTTGTAGAAAAAAAATTGCACTTAATGTGGTGTATCCATAAGATGATTCATGTGGGTCATGGTACCTAGGGCCTGTCTAAGGCATTTTTAATACTGGAGCAAAAGGGACCCACAAAGTCACATAAATTAAACTGCAAGTCTGGAAACCAAGCTCCAGCTGGGTAAGCAAGGATTCAACCGTAAGGGCATCAACACCAGCTTCGGCTCGAATAACTTGCCATTGCTGCTTAACTGGTTGCTGCTAAGCAAAGTGTGATGCTAGGCGACAGCTGGTTAAAAAAAATCAAAATCAAAGAAAAAAGTCCAGGGGGTCGGAGAGGTAGTATGGAATTAAGGTGTTTGCCTTGGATGCAGAAGGTCTGTGGTTCGAATCCCGGCATCCCATATTGTTCCCCATTCCTGCCAAGAACAGTTTCTGAGCATGGAGCCAGGAGTAACCCCTGAGCACTGCTGGGTGTGACCCAAAAACCAAGAAAAAAAAAGAAAAGACAAAAAAAGAAAGAAAAAAGCCCAGCAAATCTTCATCCTGCAAAACAAAAGAAAAGCTAACCTCAGGTTGAATCAACTTGGGTCAAGTCATCATTATTGGTACTTTTACTAGGTATACATACACACATATATATACACCTAGTAAATATATATCTATTTATATAAATATATACCTATTATATATTAATTATATAAATATATACCTATTTAGCTGGGATCTAAATACCTAAATATTCTTTTTTTTCTGTGGAAACACACAACCAAAGCTATGTTGCCTGCTGACAACAGAGGAAAATGACTGCTCCATCTCCCTGATTCTGGGTCCTTCCAAAAGACCTTCACTTGGGGCTTGGCTAATTCCCTTTAATAGCCCATTCTCCTTACTGGAAATTGAGTCAGCTAAATATAAAGGGGATCCTTACACTTTCGCACATGTAGGAGAGGAAAATCTTTGTGATACAGTTAGTTTTTCTCAGAACACTTCCTTCAACCTTTCTGCACATTCCTTTAAATTCACACTGTAAATTTTCTCCATTCCTATTTGCAACCAACTGGCCACTCTGTACATAATTCCTTTCCATTTTCCAGTATTCATAAATTCTTTCTTGTATAAATAACACACCTGCATTCCTTTTTCCTTAAAATTCTCTTCCCTGTTTCATCCTCTAAGGGTATTTTATTAAATGATATAGCTTATATCAGAATAACATAGAAAATAAAACAGCTCTAATAATTTATTAAATTTCTAAATATCGGGGCCCGGGAGATAGCATAGAGGTAAGGCGTTTGCCTTTCATGCAAAAGGTCATCGGTTCGAATCCCGGTGCCCCATATGGTCCCCCGTGCCTGCCAGGAGTAATTTCTGAGCATGGAGCCAGGAGTAACCCCTGAGCACTGCCGGGTGTGACCCAAAAACCAAAAAAAAAAAAAAGATATCAGCAAGGGGACTTATGTGAATTCTGTTTATGCGTGATTGTCCTTCCAATGTAACTTTACCTTGTCCTCTTTCTTTGCATCTTTGTTCTCATAATTAAAAAAAATTTCTAAATATCAAACACAAACTATAACTATTAAATTTGACCAAAATTGACTCAAGAAAAAGAAAATGTACCTGCTTTGGAAGACCTCAAGTTAGTAATTTGTAAATTACCAGGAATTTTATTTTTGTCTTATTAAGGCAAGTTTAAATTCTTTTAAAAGCCCTTAATAATGAGTATTTCTTTTTTAATTTATTTAAGTCATATTTGAAAAGAAGACTTCTAGTCAAAACATTGAACCAAATTTAAATAAATTCAGAAGCTATAGTTTCTTACTGTATATATAAGTATTCCGTGTTAAAATTTTATATGCCAAATTAACAAAATTTTTAGACTATTACAAAGTGTAAATTCTCTAAAAGGATTATCAAGATTTGTAATTCAAAGGAATTACAATTTTCAAGGTAGGACCTCACCACTGCTTTAAACCATATAATCAAGGAACTATTAAAACTTGGCCATTTAGAGCATCAACCAGCCCGTGAAAGACCTCTATAAGTGTCTCATGAAGCAAATTTTATAAAGATTAATAAGAGAATTATAACTCAGAGGATCTGCCTAATGGGTATGCCATGTATTTCAGCCATTCTTAGTAACTTACATTTGGTAATTATTGACATCAAGGATTGTTTTCTCTATCCCTTTAAGGAATGAGGATTGTGAAAATTTTGATTTTCATTCACTTTCTTTGTCAGCTTGTATTCTGTGTTTTCGTTTAATTTGTGTGTTCAAATTGTTTTGCAGATTTCAGGATAACAATTGACTGAAGAGAGAAAAAAGTGATTTTTTTTTAAATCAAGCGACCTTAGAACTTGTTTGTTATCTGACAAAACAAATTGCCCTAGAGACATTATTGTTTATACTAATAAAAAAAACCTGCTAACTAGGGAAAGAAAAAAATGGGGGCTTTTAAAAATTTCTCATTTGCTGAAGTTGCGCAATTAATCAAGTAAAGCCTAGGTAACTTGTTAATTGATATATATATATATATATATATATATATATATATAATAGTGATATATATTATGGGCCCTGTGATAAAATAATTACACAGGGTTATTTTTTAGTGAAGCCTTTTGGACTTATGATTAGCAAACACTAAGTTTTAATTGTATTACTTGTTTAGAAATAATTGCAGATAAAAGCCTCTTGTTTATATTGTCAGAACAAAAAGCAATCTTTTTGTTTCACATCAGTAAAACATGTTCAATTATTTGCGTTTACCAAATTTAGAAATTCAGCTATCAGTTAAAGCACCAAAGCAGCAAAAAAAATTGTAAGATGTATGTTTTAAAATGAAAAACTATATGCCTGAAACAGTTAAAGAAAGGAAACTATTTTGGATAATATTCTAAGTTATTAAAATAATGAGCAAAGTAATAATGTGTGGTGAGGTCACACCTACCCCCTCCTTTTTTGTTTTTCTTTCTTTCTTTCTTTCTTTCTTCTTTTAAATTTATATTTATAGCTTGTAGGCAAGGGCTCCTCCCCACTTTTATTTTTCAACCGAACCATAGAACATGAATCATCTTGTTCTGCATCATAAATTGAGAAGAAAAAGTGGATAGTACCAGACACAGGGAGTTTCACCAACATTGAGTGGAAATAAAAATGATCAGACATAAATACCCAACCCAAATCCAATGACAATAGAATCAAGAGACCCAAACTACAACAAACTATACACAAAAGGGACCTGTTACATTAGCAGTTCATGGGGCTAAGAATGGAGTTATGGTATGCATGCTGGGAACAGGGATGGAGGGAAGTCAATACTGGTGGTGGCAATTGCCCTAATTCACTGTCACTATGTACCTTAAATATAACTGAAAAGACTTGTAATTCACATTGGTATCAATAAAAATCATTAAAAAAAAGTAGTTGACCATATTCTTGGTGGGTTGTTACAAGATATTCTATTTGTATCCATTGGACTGAAAGTCTATCTTTGTATCAATGCCTTACTGTTTTGATTATTATGGCTTTGTAGGACAGCTTCAAATTCAGTAATAAGACCTCCTAGTTTTTTATTTCAGTATGATTTTGGCTATCTGTGGTATTTTATATTTCCACACAAGTCTTTGAAGGATGTTGTCTGAATGTGGATTGGGATTATAGTAGTTCAGATACTAAGGTAATTTTTATAACATTGTTTCTTCCAATTCATGAGCATTTTTCTAAAGTGTTTGTAGTTTTCTTGATATAGGTTCTCATCTCCTTTATTAAGTTGATTCCAAGGTATTTTATCTTTTGACACTATTATATATGGAATAGACCCTTTGATCTCTTTCACAACTGAATCATTATTTATATAAAGAAATGCAGCAGATTTTTTTGTAATGACTTTGTGACTAGCCAAATGATTGTATTGGCTAATTGTTTCTAGGAGCTTTTCTGCAGACTGTTTAGGGTCTTGAATGTATATCAACATGCTTTCAGCAAATAGAGATAGTTTGACTTTCACTTTTCCAATTGGATTCTGTTGATTTCCTTCTCTTGCCCGATTGTTGTTGATAGGACTTTTAATACTATGTTTAATAAGAGTGGTGACAATAGGCATCCTTTTCTTGACCTAGCCTTAGGGATAATGGCTTCAAATTCCACCATAAAGAATATTTTTTCTATGGGCTTATTGTAGTTAACTTTTTTTATCTTGAGAAAGACTCTTCCCATACCTATATTGCTGAGGGTTTTAACAGTGAATAGATGTTAATTCTGTCAAAAACGTTCTCTGCACTGATTGTTAGGATTATGTGATTTTGAACTTCCTTTTACTGGTATGATGTTTGAGGTTGATTGACTTTTGTATATTGAACCATTCTTGCATCCCTAGGATGATACCCACTTAATCATGATGCCATTTTTTGGAATGGTGTTGGATTCAGTTTTTAAGAAAATAATACAAAGAATCAATTAAACTAGGAGCTCTCTTTTGAAAAAATAAACAAGATAGGCAAACCATTGGCAACATTCACACAAAAAGAATTAGAAAGTTATTAAATTAACTCAATCAAAAATGAAAAGGGAGAAATTATTCAGAACCCCAAGAAATCCAAGACATCATGAGAGCTAATTTTGTAAGACTCTACTGTTAAGCTAGGGAACCTAGAAGAAATGGACATATTTCTGAAAACATAACATCTCCCAATACTGGATAAATAGAATGTAGACAGCCCAAACAGGCCAATGACAAGCAAGAAGATTAAGACAGAAATTAACAATTTTTCCAAGAATAAGAATCAGCAGCAGATGGATTTACAGGTGAGTTTTTGCAAACATTCAAAGAAGAAATACTATCACTGATCCTTAGTCTCTTCCAAAATATCCATAAAAAGGGAACCTCCCTAACACCTTTTATGAAGCTAGCATTGCACAGATTCCCAATCTGACAGAGATACTACCAAGAAAGAAAACTACAAACTAATCTCACAGATAAACACTGGTGCAGAAATCCTCAACAAAAATCTTAGCAAACCCAATACAATAGCACATCAAAGGCTATTTTTATTAACAGAAGCCTCTTGTTCTTTTGGACTACAAATATTAGGTTCCATTTGTGAGACTTTGTGGGGACTGCAAATATTTTTAAACATACAAAGCAAAATGATCTTATTGTTTTCTTTATTCCCATCTCTAAAACTGGATAGCTGGAGCTTGCTGCTATCATTATCTCTTTATAAAGACATGGAGTTGTCATATTACCCACAGCAATAATTTATTGATCTACTTTTTTCCATTTTACAATAGATTTTTATCTCTGAATTGGCCTTTATGAAGTTGGTTCTTAATCTCCCTTCTTAAACTTTGAATACCCCTATCTTGGAGAGATCTAGATCGCAAATCTTTCTTGTCTTTATTTGTTTGTTGTCAGTTAACTCAGACTGAGAAGTCAGTGTTGATTACTATTTTATTGATGGTTTCAGAGATCTCTATACTGGGCACATGTACAAGATTTAAAAGCCTGGCATGTCAGAGAGAAATCCATTTCTAGCTTTCATAGTTCATAAAGCATGATGTTTTCATTCTGTCATTCGTGCAGGGTTCAGAACAGAATTGATTGTAATTCATCCAGGTTTTCCTGTTGTGTAGGAGGAAGAAGATTAAAGTGCCCCATATTTTATCATTGTTAGTAATGCTGAGAGGTTGAGTAAGGGTGAGGTTTGTCAGAAAAGGATATGCATATTTTGAGAGAAATATGATGAAACTGAATCATTTAAAGCTTAGTAACTGTATATCTCACAGTGCTTATATTAAAAATATAGTAATACTGGGTCAAGAAAATTATATCACTAAATTTAATTCTTGAAAATGGTGAAAGTGGTGGAGCACGTGTGTGTGGTTGGGAAAATAATCTATGAGTTAAAAGTAGAATTACCTAGTTGTTAGGCATGAAATAAATGGTAGGTAGAAGGGGAAGGCATTTTGGACATTGTAAGAATTCATAAAGTCAATGAGATATTTTCATATACAGGCATAGGGACTTAAAGGTTTCTTATGTTTTCTTTGGTGAGAAAATTCAATTTTTCTCAGTTTTTTTCTTTATATAGGGATTAAACATATATATACCCTTCACCTTACACATTATTGTGAACATTCTGTGAACTATAAACAGCTTCACTATCGTTTCAACAAACATGTGTACATTTATACCTATATGTACTTTTGCCTTCGCCCTCCTAGAATAATGTAATTACTATTTCTTCTTTGTTTCAAAATTAATATTTAGATTGGGATAAAGTCAGCTGAGAGAATGCACTGTGGATGGCTGTGTTAATACTCAGGACTCTGAGATTCACTTTCCCTCCAGCTGAATGATTTATTTTCCATTTTCTCATCTGGATATGAATCTCAATCTCTACTTCATCATGTTTCAAAGAAGATTAATTAATTCATGATGTACATTATGTTCTCCAGAATTTACTATTTTCAGACATTTTCTAGTAAAATTTTGGAGATTGTACATCCATTTGTTTTGTACACATGGAGTACTGTTGGGTACACATCATAAAATTGAAACTCTAGTTTACATTCAGAACTCAAGGAATTACACTATCCTCATTGATGTTTACAATATGTCCCAATTTAGAATCCTTGGCAAACTTTCTATATGTATGGCTTTGATTCTCTTTCTCACCCCAGAGTTTTGTGAGGAATGAAATGTAAGTGAACCCTTCCTGAACTCTTTCTGTCCTTTAAATCCACTCTTACACACCTCAGCTCATATGGAATTTAATGTTGCTTCTAATTTGAGTCTTACTGTTTTTTGGTGCTTTTCTGCGTACTCTTTTCACTCCACAGTTTTTCAAGTAATATTTCCAATGGGGGGGAGATAAACTATTTGGAGGATCTGCTTTACGTTTCAAAAGAAATAATCAGTTGTCTTTGAAAAATGTATCGATTAAACCTGATTTCATAAATCAAGGACCTTTTACAATTATCTGCTTTCTTCCACTGATCTTTGAGTTTCTTAAATGTTGTAGCCAACATTCTGTCAAGTCTTTTTCTGTAAAGATCCAGGTAGTAAATTTTTTATGATTTGCTGATATATGATCTCTGAATTAACTACTCAACAATTTCTTTGTAGCAGGAAAGAAACTCTAGAATGTATTCAACTTAATCAGTACAAAGATGACCCATTAAAACAATATACACATTTATATTTGCATTTGATTTCATTTTCTCATGTCATTGAATAAAATGTTCTTCTTTGTGGAAATATTTAGACCATACTTAGCAGTACTTAGGGCTTAAATGTAACTCTTCTTCAGAATTGCTACTGATGGGGCTCGTGGCACTTTTTCTGGCTCTAGAAATTTGAATTGGAGTGTGCTACATGCAAGTACCTTTCAACTAAACCTCTGAGCCTCAATAAAACTTTTATTTAGACTTTTCTTAATTATTTAAAATCTAAAAGTTTTCTTAGCTCTTTATTCACACAAAAAGAAGAGGTACATTGGATTTTACTTTTACTCTAGATGATGATAACCACTTTAAATAGTTTTGTGCATGTGTTTGGAAATATATACAGTAAAATCCATCTGTTATCTTATTCATTCTCTATATTACCTAATTTTAAAATCTTGTGAATTTTTCAGTCGAATTCTGCATAACTTCCTCATACATAATGTCTGGAATTATGGCCTCTAGTTATTAAGTTTTTCTTATGTAGAAGAAAAATAAACATATTTAGGAATTCTAAAAGAATGTTTATTGTGGGGCAGGAGGGATAGCACAGCAGTAGGGCATTTGCCTTGAAAGCAGCTGATCCAGGATGGACACAGCTTCAATCCCCAGCATCCCATATGATCCCCTGAGCCAGGAGCAATTTCTGAGTACAGAGCCAGAAATAAGTAAACCCTGAGTGCTGCCAGGTGTGGCCTAAAAACAAACAAACAAACAAACAAACAAACAATCTACACTATTTCTCAAAATAAAATTTCACATAAATTATTGCTTCATAAATATTCTCTTCCAGGGGCTGGGGCAATAGCACATCCGTCGGGCCTTGCACAAGGATGGACCCGGGTTCTATCTCTGGCATCCCATAAGGTCCCCTGATCCTGCCAGAAGCAATTTCTTAATGCCGAGTCAGTAGTAAACTTTGAGCACCTAAACTAAAAACTAAAAAACTAAAAAAAACTAAACTAAATAACTGTTTTTCTCTTCCATTGTAATAGTCATGTGTATATACTTCTGTAACATAATAAATCTTTAAATTTTTCTGTACGAGTAGGAAAATTTCTTGTGATTTTCCATATGAGAAAAAAATTCTTTTTCAGTTAATGACTGGAAATTAGTATAATAGAATTGAGACCTAAGCCTTTTGGGCCCAGTGTCGCAGTCATTCAGTAAAACAGTCACTCAGTAACACAGCTACTACCTTTCTTCCTAAAAAACCATCATGGTATATACATATCTTGATAATTTCATAGTGTGTGGAAATTGTGTACCCTAGATATGGACCTCTCACAGATCCATAAATTAGATGATCCTATGAGGTTTATGACCACAGTGCTTTCATTTTTGTATTATTGATTCTATCACAATTAAAAAAATTTTAAAGAGAGATAAGCAAAATGCAGCATCCCAAAGACAGGTATGGGGAGGTTCTGGATGAGAGGGGAACAAGGGTCATTGATAATGGAAAAAGTGCACTGGTGAAAGAGTGGTGTGCATTCTATGACTGAGATTTAAATATGAATAATTTTATAACAATGATGCTTAAATAAAAACATTATTAAAATAGAACCACAAGAACTCTATTAGGATTTTAAAATGTCAGTCTGTTAAACTTGAGGGCAAAAAAATAGAGAAATCCAAAGATCTGGACAAGTGGTAGGCAAGATATTTAAATTGATTTTCCCAGCTTCATATTAAATATAAATAGAAATGAAAGCCTTCTAGCACTTTAAAAATTTCTTCTCAACAGAACCACAGAGAGAGTTATAAAAGGACATACAATAATCATGGGAAGCAAACATAATATAACATTTATCAAGCGAGCTTTTTGTTTTCAGAAGTATTCACTCCTCTAATAAAGAAATAATAAAATAATATGCCTCCACAGTGGCATGAGATCATCTTCTGTAGTGAATATATTTCTTCTCATCTTGTAATAATAGAATATGTGAAAATGTGGTGGAAAGACATCTTTAAGACACTTGGTGTGAATATTCTTGCAAACTTTTCTGTGTATGCATATGCATTAATTTTAGTAAATTAAATGCGTTTATATGATTCTCAGATGTTCTATAAATTAGACAAAATTAAAGACCATCAGAGTTATCTCTGGTAAAGAATTTATATATTCATCTGGGATTAGCATTTCTTTTCATTCTTTTATATTGAGACAATTGTGAATTAGAAGTTTCACTATTGTATTTAAGTTACATAGTGACATTGAATTAGGGCTGTTCCCACCACCAGTGCTTACTTTTGCATACTACATTCACTTAAATAGTAGTTTACAAAAACTCTTGACAATACCTCATATTTTAGTTTCTCCAAAATATTTATCCAAAATAAATAAGATTTCAGTAAGAGGCAATGATTAACCAGAGAAATGACCCTGAAAAAGAAAAAGAGCCTGTTTGGGAAGCATTATGAAGTATGGGAAAATAATAGTGGAAGGAACCTCATTAGGTGCACCAGGTATAATGATAGATCTTTGGCCTTTTATTCCTAGACCTACTTTGCATTGACATCTAAACTACTCCCTGCACATTCTGAAAACAGGCTACAATGCAGGTATTTGTGCAAGAGCAACACATTGAACTCATTGTAAATCTTAAATAATAAAATTTAAAAAAACTACAGATTCTCCCAAAGTACTTGTTAGCTAGTAATTCATTTTGTAAGTATTAACCTTAAGAAACAGGCATATAGGGGCCAGAGAGATAGCATGGAGGTAAGGCATTTGCCTTTCATGCAGAAGGTCATTGGTTCAAATCCCAACATCCCATATGGTTCCCTGTGCCTGCCAGGAGCAATTTCTGAGCATGGAGCCAGGAGTAACCCCTTAGCACTTCCGGGTGTGACCCAAAAACCACAAAAACAAAACAAAACAAACAAAAAGAGAAGCAGGCATATATGTATTTAATCCTTAGCTCCAAGATTCATATTATTAGTTTCAATGGACAAGTCGCAACTTCATTTTCAGTATAACAATGGCTCATGTCCTTTCTAAAGACCAGAAAAATGCTAACGAAAGTTGAACATTTTCTTCATGTTATTCAGTTACTGATATCCCATGTCAGTCAGAGGCATGTCTAAAGCTGAGAATAGATTTAATATAAGCCTTAACTAGCATCTGCATAGATTTTAAGATTCCTTTTCCTGAAACATAATGAACATTTTGAAAAATCCCACTATATTGTCATTTATATTGCCATTTCTTAACATTTTTGTGCTTTTACCACTTGAGATTTTTTAGTGTTATTGTTTTGTTTCTTTATGAATGAGATTTTTGAAACATGTTTTATGAACAAAATAGTACCTTGGTAAGGATTATAACTCTACTGTATTTAAAATGATACTGCGATATTCTACTGGAATGAGTTCTGTATACATCTCTATATCAACCAACTACAAGCAGGATGTGACTATACATATTATCAATAACTTTTTGAATCTCCTTCATATCTTATATAAAACACTTGATACTTAATACCCTAGAAAGATCAAAAAAGCCCATTGATATATGGGTATCTACTCATTATGGGTCCATGCTTCTGATCAGCTTCAGAATATACTCAGATTTACTATTTTTGTTAATGGATTCCATTCTCACAGGCTTAATGAATGTACTGAAAATCCACTGATTTTTTTTTTAATATCAGAAGCATCAGCCCCAGGAAGTAACACAGTACAAGAAATGCAAGTATTCCCTACATGCCCAGGAAAAATTGCACTATGATAGAAAGAAGAGTGATTATGGAGGTCAGATTAAGTCTATTTGCAGAGAAAAGGCATCTACAAATGCTATTTTAAATACTGGAGAGAGGAAGATGAGTACAACATACAGCACAACAAGAGTAACAGAACAAAACACACAGTGGAATAAAATATATTTCAGACCTTCTGCTTGATTCTGAAAATTCAGTGAGACACAGTTCTTTTATCAACAATCTCAATATTAGTAGTAGAAATTAATGTGTAAACACAAATATATAACCAATGTGATAAGTGTCATAAGATGCATAAGTTCAAAGTTGAACAGAGTTTAACTTGTTTAAATCTGGGGCCATGGGGGCTGGGTGGTGGGGCTGGAGGGTAAGATGTTCGCCTTGCCTGCGCTAACCTAGGACGAACCATGGTTCGATCCCCCGGTTCCCCATATGGTCCCCCGTGCCTGCCAGGAGCGACTTCTGAGCGAATAGCCAGGAGTAACCCCTGAGCGTCACTGGGTGTGCCCCCCCAAAATAAATAAATCTGGGGCCAGAGCAGTATTACAACATTAGGGCATTTGCCTTTTTTTTGCCAATTTGGAACAGACCTAGGTTCGATCCACAGCATCCTTTATTGGTCCCCGGAATCTACCAGGAGCTATTTCTGAGCTACTTTTGAGCAGAGCCAGGAGTAATCCCTGATTACAGGCAGGTGTGGTTCAAAAACAAAAATACAAAAACAATAAATTCTTTAAATCAAACCCATAGAGAAACACTTGATAATTTTATACCAGTTAAACCATGTGCTTATCATTAATCATTCTGTTTCTAAAATTAGCCATCACTGTAATTTTCAGCTATAAATAATAACCAGATACTGGGAGATACTGCAATACAATATATTTAAGTTATTATTTGATCTCATTGCATGTCCACAGTTTCCCCTTATTTGCTTTTATTCACATACCTATCTCTGTACTTTTTCTTTAAATTCAGTAACTGTCAATACTAACTTTCTAAAAGTTTCTTCATTCATGAGATTATCAATCCATAAAAAGGTACTCCACTTTGATACTCACAGCACTGGGTATATATCTGTCTTGTGACACTTACCACTTACTAATTTATGTTATAGTAATCTATTTGAGCCATATTTTTCCTTTCACTAAACTGTCACAATAGAAGGTTCACTTTGGTAAAAAAAAAACTATGGTTTTATTATAAATGCATTGGCAACATCTTCAAGATTGTATCATATTTAATTTGAAATATGTGAAATTGCTAGATATTTTCACATCCTACTAGTGCCTTTTTTAAAAAGTCCCACCACCTTGAAGAACATCTGATTAATATTAATCCTCCCTTTATCTTTAATCTTCCCTTTATACATAATTTACAGTCTTTGGTCATTGTTGGATATTTAGTTTACCTATTATTAGGTTGTATTTGTGTACATTAAAATTTAGAACACATTTCTACTGGTGGAAATAGTGAATTTCATCACTTGAAAATCATCACTGACAGACAAAATCAGGTATTTTGACTGTAGGGCTTATGAAAGAACTCTCTGACTGAAAATATCTTGGCACACACTAACTTTTATAGTGTCTGAACTCACACCATATATAGACTTGTTTTAGGTGTTTTGATTTCCTATTAAAATCACATTTATTTATTATCAGGGAATGCTGCTAGAGACTAGTTTGTCTATATATTCCTTGAAAGAACTCTAAAGAAACAGAACATAGTAATGTTTTTGGCTGTTTTTGGTGCAAACACTGCTTTGCTCAGGGGTTATTTTTGGCTTTGTGTTAGGAATCACGTGTGATAGGCACAAGGAACCGTATGGGATACTGGAGATCAAAATTTGATCAGTTACATGCAAGCCATGAGCCCTACCTGCTGTTCTATTGCTCCGGCTCAATCTCATACTGTTTGAAAGGGACAGAGTATTACAGAGACAGGTTGAATGAATATCAAAAAAGAAAAAAAAGAAATTGAGGATGTTAATATAGAAAGAGAGAGATGAGTGAGTTTCACTTAGGTAACGCTACTTATAATGGTCTTCATTATGTGGATATTACAGAAGCAATATGACTTCACACTATTGAGAGTAGAATGAGTTCTGGGAAACCAGTTACTGCCTTATTTATAAAATTAATTGTAAGGATCAATGCTGATGATACATGCAGATTCAAGATAGCTACAGGAGTAGGAAAATTCAAAGAAACAGAAGATACAGCATGGACAGATATGTTCACACCTGTTTTTACAAAAGGATTGTGGTGTAGATATGTAAGTCTACACCAGATTTTACAACAGGATTGTGGCATAGGTAGGTATGTTCTTATCAGGTTTTACAACAGGATTGTGGCATAGGCAGGTATCAATCACCTTTAAATCTTATTTTTCCCAAAGAACTGACTCTGTGCCTTTAATGTGCTTTTGTTGAGCTTAGATGTTTTCCTGACTGGCTAACACCTGAACCCTTATAAATTACTTTAAAGATAGTTCTCTTAGTTTTCCCTTGAAGCTCACATTTCCAGGGGCAGTAATGGCTTCCAGGGTTTAACAATTTGTTGAATAATGTGACAATAAGCTTTCAGAAAGGTAACAATAAACTGGGCTTTGTTCTCTGGCTTTCTTTGACCAGTGCCTTTCTTCATTTATCAAACATCAAGCCAGCATTTCACAAAGCAGCACACAAAGTTTACAAAGACAAAATGGGCCAGCCGTTTAAAATATCTATTATAAGAGGAAAGGAATGTGACTGACAATTAGCTATTATAAGAGGAAAGAATGTGACTTAAATTTGTAACTATATTATTCTGTGTCTGCTTATTATCATTAGAAAAAATCCTTCTTTTTTGTTCCTCAGTGGGTGGTGTGTGTATGTGTGTGTGTGTGTGTGTGTGTGTGTGTGTGTGTGTGTGTGTGTGTGTGTCCTAAGTGGTGCTCAGAGGCCACCAAGGACACTTGTCAGGTGACTCAATGGTAAGGCCCAAGATATGGTGTTGCTCCAACCTCACTGTGGCAGGCAAAACTAGTATCAACACTAACAATGTTGCAGAGGCAAATAGTACTGGCAATCAAAGTAGGTAGATGTGCGTGCATGTACTGTGTGTTATCTGCAGTACCCCGCACTGATTATCTTTAGAAACATATCTAAATCTCATGATTACCCAAAATCTGAACTTATTTCTCAAGAAAATTAAAGAGAACTTTTCTGTTAAATTATTGAATAATAAATTAATCATTAATCTATTAATATTAGTACTACATATAGTGAGGATTTTTATGTGTCAAATTATATAATGACAAATTTTTTTCTGCTACTCACAGCATAATAAGAATAGCCGAATCTCATTTTCTATCATAATTCATACACTGATAGATTTCTACATGGTAATGACACAAAGAAGTTATTAAATTGTGGAAAATAAGATGACCATTTTGATATTCTTCCAGTTTGTAAATGTAAGCCATATTTTAGTTTCTTTCTGTTTTTTCCTTTGTTTAATAGTGTTTTTTGTATTTAGTGTTTTTGTATATAGAATTTTGTAACTTTAGTTTGTAATTGCCTTCATTATATTTCCCTGCAGGTAATTTATCAGTTTTGGTGTAACTAAAATAAATTAATCTTTATTGATTTTTTCTAATTTATTCAATTACATGACCTATAACTCAGTTTGTATATAGAAAAGCAACATATATATGAAAATTTATTTTTGTACACTATGATTTTACTGAACTCACTAATTATACCTATAAATTTTGGTAAATTCTTTAAAACTTTCTGTGTCATGTATAAATAGTGATAATTTTTATTTTCAAGTCTGCACTCTGGTTTTTTCTTGATTACATGCTCTGGCAAGGCTTTCTAAAACTATATTGAAAGTTATGGTGAGAATACATATCTCATCTGCAGACCTTAGAAAAATTATTTTAGGCTTTCATCATTGAGCATTGTGTTAGCTTTCGACTAAACATAAAAGTAGTATGTTCCTGATATTACCAGATCTTTGAATATATTGATACTGAATATTTTTGACTAGTTTATTAACATAAGGTATGATATTTGAAATTTTTTTTTTTGGTTTTTGGGTCACACCCGGCAGTGCTCAGGGGTTACTCCTGGCTCCATGCTCAGAAATTGCTCCTGGCAGGCACGGGGGACCATATGGGGCACCAGGATTTGAACCGATGACCTTTTGCATGAAAGGTAAATGCCTTACCACCATGCTATCTCCCGGGCCCCTGAAATTTTTATGTCTGTTAATGTTACAGGAAATACTTTACCTTGGTATATAAATGATAATGATTATATTTTCATGTGCTGTGGCCATCTATTGGTTCTTCTTAAATAGGTGTCTGTTAATTTCCTTTCCTCATGTTTATGGGGATTTTCGGATTTGTGGAGTTAACCTTTGTGAGCACTTTGTATAATCTAGATATCAAACTTTTTTTTTTGGTTTTGGGGCCACACCCAGTGACGCTCAGAAGTTACTCCTGGCTATGCGCTCAGAAGTCGCTCCTGGCAGGCACGGGGGACTATATGGGGAACAGGGGGATTGAACCGCGGTTCGTCCTAGGTTAGCGCAGGCAAGGCAGGCACTTTACCTCCAGTGCCACCGCCCGGTCCCCTAGATATCAAACTTTTATCTGATGTGTTAAATGAAAAAAAGTTCTCCTCCCAAGGTGTCTTTTAGTTTTAGCTCATGTATTTTTTTCATATGTTGTATTTATTTTAACATGTATATTTACTTTGTCCCTCAAGCCCCCAGATTGCAGTACATTATAATATTTCTTACACAAAGCAATCCAAAGCCACAAAATTTATGCAACTCCTTTAACATTAAAAGCTGTAGTATTGTTGACACAATTGATCATAATACAATCATTCATTAAGTCAAAGGAACACAGCAAAGACTGTGTTAGTGTGGAAATTGTAGACATGGAAAGAAAAAGTCTTGGCCTAAATACAAGAAGACCTTACCCCTGAAGTTTTCTGGCATAAGACCAACTCTAGGCTACAGGCATATTAGGTTGTCCAATCCAAAACATTACTTGTGGTGCTAATACAGTTTTATTTTTCACACAGTTACTGTTGTTGGTGTCAGGTTCTGTAGCCAAGGATCTCGGAATATGTCCATATTCTATAAAAGAGTCAGACCTGGCTCATGTCTTGAAAGAATGGGCATTTCCATTTACCCCTGAACTAGGGATGCCATCTACAAAACAACCATGGTTGTGTACTACATCACCTGAATGCTATCCTCTACCAGGGAAGATCCTCAGAGAACTTAACAATAACAACCTGCTTTAAAGACTCGCTCTCTGCATCACCCTCTAATTGTGAGTGAAACTAAAGGGTGCTCTGCATCATCCTGACTCTTATATAGGATATGGACATATTCCGAGATCCTTGGCTACAGAAATCTGACACCAACAATAGAGCTTTTCTGTGGACTGTTTACAATCATCATTCTATCTGCATGACTTCCTCTTTTTCAATTCAGATTCCTTTGGTTTTATTTTCTTGCCTGATTGTTGTTGATAGAACTTCAAATACTTTATTGAATAAGAGTGAAGACAGTGGGCATCTTTTCTTGTGCCTGGACTCAGTGGTAATGGTTTCAATTTTTGTTGAGAATTTTTGCATGAGTATTCATCGGTTTTAATGGACTACAGTTTTCTTTCTTGATAGTCTTGATAGTATATAGTAACTCTGTCATCTTTGAGAATAAGTATGACATTAGCTCATAGATGATTTTAATGTGGGTTCCCATATCTAATATTTTGGAAGAGTTTATGGATAAATTATGGAGTAATTCTTCATTGAATTTTGATAAAATTAACCCATAAACTCTGTTCATGGACATTTATTCCTGGGGAGACTCTTAATTTCTGTTTTAAATTTCTCACTTGTGATTGACTTGTTTAGGTTATCTACTTCCAATTCATTTAGTTCTGGGAGATTATATGTTTCCAGATATTTCTCCATTTATTCTAGGTTCTTTAACTTATCATAGAACAGTTTTTTGTTTGTTTGTTTTGGGGGTTCAGACCGGGCCATGCTAACTCCTGCCTTTGCACTCAGAAATCACTCCTGGTAGGCTTGGGGGATCATATGGGATGCCGGGATTCTAATCACCACCCCATCCTGACTCAGCTGTGTGCAAGACAAATGTCCTACCACTATGCTATCTCTCTGGCCCCCAGAGAGCAGTTTTTCATGGTAAGCTCTCATTTCTTTGATTTCTAGGAGATCTGTTGTTCTCCCCTTTCATCTTTATTTTATAATATATTAATTTAAGCACCATGCTTACAAACATTTTCATATTTGGGTTTCATTCACAAAATGTGCATGCCCTCCTTCACCAGTACAACCTTCCCACAACCAATGTTTTTTTGCCCTTTCATTTCTGATCTGATTTTTGAGTGCTTCCCCCATTTTTCCTTTTGAGTCTTGCCAGTGGTAAGTTTATCTTTGCTTATTCTTTCAAAAATCCAGCCATGGTTTCACTGATTTTTTGCATTATTTTCCTGTTTTCTATATGATTGATTTCTGCTATGGTTTTTATTATTTCTTTACTTCTATTTGTTTTGGGGATCCTTAACTCTTGGTTTCCAAGACATTTAAGGTTGTTGATTTTTTATCTTCTTCTTGTTTTTCTTTATATAGGACTTTATTGCTTTGAGTTTCCGCCAACTACTGCTTTTGCTGTGTCCCATAGATTTTGATAACTGATTTCTTTATTAGTCTCAAGGAATATTTTTGTTTTATATTTGATATTCTTTTTGATCCAGGTGTTATTAAGAAACGTGTAGGTCTGTCTTCAGGTGTCAGATTTTCTCCACATTGTTTTGTTATAATAAATCTCTATCTCTATAGCATTGTGCTCCGATAGGTTGCTTGGTGTATTTCTTATGTAAGTTAGACGTTTGCCCTAAAATGTAATTTTTCATAGAGAATGTTCTGTGTGCAATTGAGCAGAATGTGTGTTCAGCTTCTGGAGGATGGAAAGCATTGGACAAAACTATTAATCACGCTCTTCTAGTTTCTCAGTTAGGGCTCTAATATCCTTTATCTTCTGTCTAGTGGATCTTTCCAGTAGTGAGAGTGGTGCCTCAAAACCTCCGACTACTATTACATTCCCATACATGCCTTTCTCTAGGTTTGTGAGCAAAACCCTTACATACTTTGCTGACCCACATCTGTTGTGCATATATTGATTAGTTGTAATTCTTGGTCTATTTTTCCGATTATCGATAAATAAGTAGTGTCTTCTTGTTTCTATTTCTTGAGGATAAAGGCCATTTGATCTGGGCTAAGTAAGGCTGTCCTATACTTACTTGAACAACTCATTTGTTGCCCCATACTTTGCTGTTGTTTTTCAGTGTCTTCCGTCCTTCTACCTTGTGCTGTGTCTATTCTGAGATTTTAGATGTGATTCCTGTAAGCAGAAAATAAATGGGTTTTGTTTCCTGATCCAAGCCTCTAATATGTACCTTTTGATGGGAGAGTTTTATTACATTGACGTTCAGGAAAACTTTTTAAAGAAAGCACTGTCATGTTATTATTTCGTGTACCATTGCTGATGCTACAATTGGTTATTTGGTTTACATAAGTGATCCTTTAGTAGTTCATTTAGAATCAGTGAGGTTCTTGTGAGTGCTGCCAGTTTCTTTTTGTCTGAGAATGTTTCCAACCCTCCCTCCCATAGAAATGATAGGTTGCCTGGGTAGAGGACTCTAGATTGAATATTTCTTTTTTTATTATTTTATTATTTTTTTTTAGTTTTTGAGTCACACCAACTGATGCTCAGGGGATACTTCTGGCTATATGTTCAGAAATCGCTCCTGGTTAGGGGGACCATATGGGACACCAGGGGGTCAAACCGCAGTTCACCCTAGGCTAGCACGTGCAAGGCATACGCCTTACCCCTTGCGCCACCAAACGGGCCCCAAGATTGAAGATTTATTTCATAAAATATTTAAATATAACATTCTACACTTTTTTGCATGCATCATTTCATATAAGAGAACTGTTGTGATTCATATGTTCTTTTCTTTAAACTTAAAGTTTTTTTTCCCTTACTGCTTTAAATAATCTACTTATCTCTTTTGGTTTTGATATTTTATTATTGTATGTCCTCCTGTTGTTCTATTTTAGTTTATTGTGTTTAGTACTCTTTTGGCTTCTTTATTTTATACAGATGTCTCTTTCCAGTAAGAAGAAAATTTCTCTGCTATTACCACTCATTACTTGTTCTTTCCTTTCCCTTTTTCTTCCCCCTCTGTTATTCCTTTATTCAGAGATTATTTCTCTTGTTTTAATTCATAACATATCTTATATTTTCTTCATTCTTTTGCATCTCTTTTCTTTTATGATTTCTTTATCAATGTTAGTTTGTAATTTTCATGTTTGTACTCCTTTCATTCTGTATGATTCTGCTACTATGACTTGATAACATGTTCTTTAGTTCCTTCAGTTCCATTTTTATGGGTTTTCTAATCTTCCAAATGAGATCCTACTGGAGTAGGTTGAATTGTTCTTCTGTTGATTGCTTAATTTTTTGACTAGTGCCTCTTTGATTTCTGTTGCTAATGTGGTAAGTGTTGATTTTAGGCCTCATCAGACAGATTCCACATTTTGATGGGCATGGAAATTTCCTAAGGTTTCTCTCCCTATTTACAACTACCATTGGCCTATCTAGTTTACCATTGTACTTTGCATTTTGTAAGTTTTCATGGTGGAGTTTCAGGTTCCCCATTACTTAAGAAAGTGATGTACTAAAATGATTTTTTAAAAGGTGTCTAGACATACATTTACATTTCAGATGATTTCCCTTACTATACAGGGTTATTTGACTATGCTAAAAAAGAACTGTCTACTTATTATTCTGTTTGGTCAATTGAGATTTAAGGCTCTATGCTGTCTGAAATTAAGTAGTGCCCACCTCCCTGGAAGTAGAAGATATAAATTGGAATGTCTTCAAATCTGTATGCTAGTTTCTGCATGGTTTTGGAATCAAAGTGCAGACATGCCAGAACTGGGAACTTTCTGGACCTGGACCTTTTTAAGATCAGATCAGCATAGCTACTGGGTCTCTTTGTAAGACTGAGGCATGCAGACTGTGCCCAGAAATTGCTCTTCAATGTTATGTTCCTGGGATAAGTTAGCAAACAGGCATTAAGACTGACAACTTTCTGGGCCAGGGTCCTACCCACTGTGCTATTGTTCCAATCCTCAGTTCACATCTGTATTTTCAACCTACACGTATTTACAAATATATAATTCCCTCATCCCAAATAATACTACTTAGTTCCCTTTATAAAATCCCATTTTTTCTATCAATATTAAGGTTATAAATTGCAGCTTACCCTTACTTGATAACAGGTGTTTACCATTTGCAATTTGTCAAGATTTTTCTTACTACACAGACTACTATATTTTCTACTATATAGAGCAGTGGTCCTCAAACTACAACCTGCGGGCCACATATTGTATTTGTTCCTGTTTTGTTTCTTCACATCGAAATAAGATGTATATGCAGTGTGCATAGGAATTTGTTCGTAATTTTTGTTTTTACTATAGTCTGGCCCTCCAATGGTCTGAGGGACAGTGAACTGGGCCCCTGTTTAAAAAGTTTGAGGACCCCTGATATAGAGTATTATATAATTCTCATTTTTTCTTTCAATGGCATGGCATAACAAGTTACGCTGTATTCCAAATATTTGTATAAAAATTAAATCCTGCTATTCAAAACTCACGAATTTACTCCTATTTCACTTTACTTTTAAGGTTTAAAATGCCTTCTTGTATACTATTTTATTTAAACTTTAAAAGTATGAATTATTATTACCTGTTTTATAATGTGTTATATTGATGTCCAAAGAAAAATGTAATATGCTCCTTCAGTTACCAGTAGTATATAGAAACTGAATTTAAATATAGTCCTTTAAACCGTAGTGACAGTTCTCCCTCAGTACTTTACCAAACTGGCTCCTTGCTCTATAGAATACTCTAAACACTTATTTCTTAATCCTTTTCAGTCTTTTGACACATTTGTAGGCTCTTCTATTGTCAGAAAAGATTTTTATCTTTTTAGTGAACAGGGTCCTTCACGGAGTAACACCCTTAGAAGAAGTCTTAGAAGAGTTGGAGAATATAGCTGTGAAATATCAGTTTCACATCTACCCTTCTCCAATATATACTATTCTCTTCATCAATGGCAGTGAGATCATAGGGAATGTTGAGCCCAGCATAATAGAAGTATGTGGAGAAATAACTTCACTTTTTCTCTTGAAGCTATCAAACAGGTCGCTAGATACCTGACCTGGCCTGTTTACCTGTAGGCCATACTTAATATTTTTTCTGCATATCTTTCTTTTTATTTTAGTTTTTCAGCTTCTTGGATATATTCTTCATTTTGTCTTCATCACCTTTCCAACTCATAATTCCCTTCTTAATATTTTTAAGAGTCAAGGTAGTGGTTTTGTCTAGAACCATCTTGGACCCATAGTTTTATATATTCTGTGTGAGTTGGAGATTAGATTTCAGTATTCAAATCTTATCTCATGGATCTTCTTAAGAAATACAGCAAATAAATTCTGATGACAATCTATTGTGAAACAAACACTTCATATATAACAGTAAATACAGTTATTGAGTGTTTGACAGTAAAAAAAGGTCACTTCAGCCTTGAATATGTCTTTTCTAATGCCAAGTGTTTCTAGGAGAAAGGACACCATATAAATAATTCTTGATTACCAAGTGCTTACATTGTACCAAATGCTTTAGTACATATTATTTTTATTTTTCATATCTCTTCAAAGCTTTTTAATACAATGCTTATATTATAAAGGAAAAATATTCAGAGATGTTTTGTCTTCCCAAGGTTATTCTATTAGTCTCAATTAGTAACTGGTGCTGCTATGTGAGTAATAACCTTGCAATTTAGTCACTCTAACATATCATTTATTGACCCTGAAACCATACCATACTTCTTTGCTAATTAGTAAATAGTTAACGGCTGACTGATAGTTTAATGAGCTGAGCACATGCTTCATATATAGAAGTCCTATTCTGTATCCCTGTTTCCTTATGTTCCCTCCCCCACTACAACTATGCACAGGCTTAGTGGAATCCCCAAGAATTTCAAAGTATGGCTCAAAATCTCCAAAACTACCTATGATAGGGTGGTGAAATAATACAGCTGTTAAAGCATTTGCATTGTTTATGAGCAACCTCGGTCCCAGTAACTCTAGGACCATATCTCCAAGACCAGAATCCCATAAGGAGTTGTCCTTGAGCACAGAGCCAGAAGTATGTCTTGAGCCCGGCAGAAGCTGGAGAAAAAGAAAACCGAAATAAAATGTAATTAAGAATTGATAATAAAATATCCACAGTCTATTCTTTATCATCTCTCTGGTCTCAAATATTTACTTAGAATTTATTAATTTTTTTCAACATCCCCATAACTCTGGCTCAGAGTAAAGGAATGACTTCCTAAGGCATTATAATGAGAAATTACAAACATAGCCTATACTTCTTCGCTCATTCCACGTTTCTCTTACACTCCTGTACTACTGCTCCTTCTTATATACTTATTTTATATCTTATTAGATTTATTTTTCGTTCCTAAAATGCAGGAGCTTAATTATCTTTCTTCTTTACAAATAGCAGCACAGTGATTAACCACTGGGTTTTTAATAACCATTTGTTATTTTGTGTTTAACAACTGACATTTTCTCTGCCCTAATTAGATAAGCTTGCCTAATTGCACAGCATTATGAATAGTTAAAACATTTTTTGAGTGGTGACTCTGTATTTTGGGAATAGGATAGATTAGGTACAGTATTTTCTAGTTTTTCTCTCTGAATTATTATGGAGTGGAACTATATATATATATATATATATATACAGTGTAAATAAAGAAGCTCAGAGAGGGAAAGTGCTTATATATATACATACATA
>PVKC010005104.1:6499-34124 GCA_004027635.1 Crocidura indochinensis | reverse complement strand
GGTGGTAGGGAAAGCGCACTGGTGAAGGGTGGTGTACATTCCATGATTGAAGCTCAAGTATGAATAATTTTGCAACAAATATGCTTAAAATTATTTTTAAAATGTTTCATATATCATATGCCTTTAACAAAGTGCCGTTTTTTTTTGTGTGTGTGTAGTTTAATTTGGTTTCCTGCTGCACACACTAAAGATTTTTTTTTTCCTTTCAGTGAAATCACTACTTTTCTCTGGAACACTGTGCTTGCTTTTAAAGATTGTTAAAAGGTTTTTCTCTTTTACCTGTTTCATCTCCATATTGTAGGGTTTCAATTTTTCAGCACATTTTGGTTATCAAGAGGAAACGTTTTGAAACGTTTTGCTTACTTATTATCAGAAATCAAAGCATTTTTCCTGAGAAGGGTGTTCACTATCCAGAATTAACAAATGATCAGTGGATTCAAAAACTGTATTTCATGATGGTTGTTACTTCACATCTAAATCTGCTTAATCATAAACTACAGTAGAAAGGAAACACAATGTTTTCAATGTTAGAAGCTATTTCATTTGAAAACAAATTATCTGCTTTTGCTCAAGAGTTTGACAGAGAAAGTTTGATTCACCTTCCAAGCCTGTTGAAACATCACCAAGAAAATAAATCTGATATTGACATTACCTATTTTAAAACAGCACTTTTAAATATGAGGAAAGCTTTTCTCAAGAGGTTTCAGGATTTCAGGAACAGCAAAGTGACATTGACATTTGTTAGAAAAAAAAAAAACCTCTGGATGCCACTGTTAACAGAATTAAACTTTTCTCCCTTTAATATTGACATTGGCAACTTTGAAATGCAATTGCTGGATTAAAAAAAAAAAAAGAACTGTGGAGCTCTAAATTTGAATGTCTTTGTGCAAATTTAGAAAGATTGGAGAAACACAAATGTGAACTTAGTTCACAATACAAGGGTCTGCTTTGAAAGACCTGGAGAAGGAAGATATCTTGATTTTTAACACCTGGAATAGTATTCCTGACTCATATAATCAACTAAAAAGCTAGCGTTTGCTGTTCTTTCCTTATTCAGGTCTACATATTTATGGGAACAATCATTTTCAAGCATGAATATTATTAAGAGTAAATTGAGAAATCATCTCATCGATGAGAATCTGGAATCGTGCCTAAAATTAAAAACAACATACAAACCTGACTTACTCAGGTATTTCTCAAATTTCCTGTATTTCTCAAACTATCCAAGGAAATTAAGGCCAATGTTCACATTAGTGTTTGTGACCTTGTCAGTCATTGTCAGGATGTAATTTTCTCTACATTGTAATGCAAATTTTATGGAATTTAACATTATTGATAAATAATATCGTTCTAAAGTTTTTGTTTTATTAGCTGTGTTATTTGTATCCTCCTGACCTATGTGGATACTTGCATGCAGAATATTCTCAATAAAAGCTTATTGAAACTAAAAACAGTGTACCATCCTATGTATTTTTGGTTTTAAAAATGTGGCTCTCAGGGCTGGATAACTTGGAGGTAAGGTGTTTGCCTCTCATGCAGAAGGTCAGTGGTTTGAATCCTAGCATCCCATATGGTCTCCTGAGCCTGCCAGGAACGATTTCTGTGCATAGAGCCAGGAGTAACCCCTGAGCACTGCCAAAAGCAAACAAACAAACAAAAAAGAATATGGATCTCTAAAATAAATTTCAATTGTGGTTTTGGCAAGATTTGGCTCAGTTGAAAAAAAAGGTTGCCAACCACTGGCCTAACACACTGCAGACCCAGACTAAACCTGGGTTCGATCCCCGGTGTTCCCTATGGGCCCCCGAGCCAGGAGCAATTTCTGAGTGCAGAGCCAGGAGTAAACCCTGAGTTTCAACCCCCCCAAAAAAACAAAAACCAAAACCAAATAACAATAATAAACACATCTGCAAATAGGCAGAATTTATATCACCACAAAAGCTTACAACTTTTGTGAACCACCTTTCATTTGAGTCCAAAATAATTATTAATTGAAAACTATAAAAGAAAAGTCCTGAAGCCCTTTTTTTTCATCTGTGGTAGCTATACTTACATATACACATTCTGGTTCTTTGCAGTTATTATGGACTCTAAAATAAATATTGAAAATATATAATACAAAATCAATGATAGCAACAGTCAGTAAACACATATAAGCCTCAAATATTCAAGATGTGGTATGTCTGGGTCAATAATTTAAAAGTGTTTGCATTCTCTACTCATTAATCCATGACAAATATTAGAAATCAGTATTGACAAGCTCTCATTATAAAAAATTATATAGACAAAAATGATACATGCGATTCTCTTTCAGACCAATATTTACTGGTGCTTTAAATATTGCTTACCAAAATATAGAGCTGAGATATAAGTTCCTTTTCAGGGTTTGCCTAACTAAAGAAAGATGATCTTCCCAAAATTATTTTTCTTCCCTATTGATTCTAAATCAACATTAAAAAAATAAGAATCAACCATATAAGAAATGGGGTATGCATACTTTTATGCTTCTACTTGGGATCATGATGAACTGTCCTCTTGAATTCTCAATGGAGTTGGTTGAGGCTATGAAGTTTGCATGTACTGTGTAATCTAGGATTACACCAGTATTCACACTTTCTCCATTCTTTACATTATTCCTCTTTGCAAAAGATTATCAGCATTTTGGATTTTGGGTTGAAACAAAACTTGGAAGGATTGAAGTCAGAGACCCACGGGAACCACAAATTTCTCTTACTTTTGAACAAGAACTAAAGCGAAATCAAATTAATGCTATTTATTTGTGATATAAAACAAGTGAGTTATTACCAGCTAGCCCCTCTTCTATCAGTTACCTACCTATCTAACAGTGGTTGAATTTTCCCTGATTAACTCCATACAGAAAGATAATGAATTATGATCTTACTAAAAATGCTCCCACTTAATAAGGTAAAGATATTTTTGTATTATATTTCTGGATGTAGGAAATAATCATTATAGCAAGTAAGAAGACTGTTATTTAAGGGACTGGAATATAGTTGCTAATTTTATGTTGCTTCTCACCTGATACAAGTGGAATCAGAATTTCTTCATGTCACCAGGCCGTTTACATTCACAAACATATCTCCACAATTAAACCTGATGGTCATTTGCAATTATTAGCAAGTTCTTCCTAGTAAGATGAAGCTGATTAAAAAAAATGTGATGTTTCAGGGTTTTTTTTTCTGAATCTGAATGAATAAAAAAGAAAACATTGATTTACTTAAGATTGGTTTTGATATTTTACGTATATCTTGAAATATTGTGTTTTCCTGTGCATCAAAGAAAAAAAAAGGCTTAATTTCAGATGAAAATTTTGCAACAGGGGTAGGGAATCTTATGTGTAGAAAATCATAATTGCATTTTTATTCTTAGTAATTGCTGCCAATACCTCTTAGAAATTGCTGCCATTCCAATCCCTTCTAAAAATTCCCTGTGCCTTTTCTTAAAGGTAACGATTCTGTGGAAACTTTACATTATGGGATAATGTTCCAATTACCTAAGAACTCTTGGGGGGGGGTGGCCACAGAACAATCACACCTATCATGATCTGTGAGGACTTAATAATAACTGAATATTTTATCTTATGATTGTTATTTTGTATTACTACCATGGAAAATACAGCATTCACATTACTTTTCAAAGGTCACAGAAAATACCTGATTTTCTTGCTTAGAAAAATGCAAATGAATATTTTTTAAAGCTTGCTATTCAGAGATAAATACATGTCAAGGAATTTTTGATGAGTCTCCAATATAAATTCCAATGGAGATTCATACGTAATCTAGACTATTTCTTCTACTATACTTGGTGCTTTTATTGCATATAGGGGTGATAAATGGTGTACAGAACCTTTGAATGCCATCATTACAAATCATATATACAACTGTAGAAAATACTCTCTGGGGAATAGCAGTGCTGTTGTAGGGGAAAAGCAACTCAGGCCAAAGTAATTTAATTTATCTAACCTGAATCAAAATTTCAAAAACTCACTTAGAAAAAATAAAGTATGTGCTATCTTGTTGCCAATTCTTATTTTTCAGCCTGGTTTGGATCCTTGCCTCCCACCAAAATCAATGTTAAATAAAACGTAATAAACTTGAAGTTTGATGTTAAATAATTTAATAGGTACTATTGTAGTTTTTATTTTAGCTTTGCAAAAGCTACATGAGATTTTCAATAATACATAGTATTTTGCATATATATGCATAAGGTCTATTTTGTAAAATAGATAATATAATCT
Organism: Crocidura indochinensis; assembly: GCA_004027635.1. NCBI lineage: Eukaryota > Metazoa > Chordata > Mammalia > Eulipotyphla > Soricidae > Crocidura > Crocidura indochinensis. Next base: position 29,866 of record PVKC010005104.1, on the reverse strand, counting down.
AGCAGATAACAGATTATGTTAGTTGGCAGCTCATGTTTGAAATCTACTGTTTCAACCTTGTGTAGTATTTATTTATTCAGGATGCATAATAATCTTCATTTCTCAAGGGCAATACACTAGAAAATGTACATAAAATCTTGTCTGCTGATTAACCTAACAGATAATAAAAGAATATGAGCATCATAAAATTTTTAAAAGTGTAAATGAGGTAATATGAGAGGTGGGATTTACAAATCAAAAAGAGAAAGCTAATTTTCATCCATTTTCTATGCTAGTGTGTTGGAAATAAGACACAAAATTGAAAATAAATCACATTTGACTAGAATTGATATTTTCATCATTTTAATTTCAAGAGGTAAAATATGAAAAATTCTAAATGCTATGGAAACATTAAGAACTCCAAATAAATTATTTTGAATTTAAATGTGATTTTTACCGTTATAGTTGAGAAATGAGTAGAATGATTTCAGCAAGATGAAATACTTGAATAACTAAAGGCAAAAGATTAATTCTAGGAGATGCATTATTATCTAAAATCAAATATGGATTCTTTTAAAAATACAGAAATGAAGATGATATAACAAGAATGTTTTAGTTATTAAATCTTATTAGTACCATAGATTTTTCTTAAAAGAACGTAACAACTATTTGTGTTATATACAACTTTTCTAATCTACCAGCTTGCTTCACAATTAATAATAATTAATTTATACCATCATTCTTATATTTTACATTCAAGGTATTTCTTGAATTATTTTCTTATCACTCTTAACAAAGAGTGCATACATATAAATTATGAATATCAGTTACATTTAATAAATGTCAGCCTATATTTTGTCAATTAAGTTCTCTGAAGTATTCACTCCGATTTTAAAAATAATTTCCATAGGGGGCGGGGGTCAAAAAGTTTTCCATATTCTTATGTATTTGTGTGACATATTTGACATGCCAATAAACAAAAAAAAATCCCTGTTTCATTAATTATTTTAAATGGAGTCTTACTAATCATTCTGAATTAGTATAAAAATTGTTAAGCTGTTGGGATCCAGTATAGTACAGAGAACAGAGAGTTTGCTTTGTATGCAGCTGACCAGGGTTCGATCTTTACCATCCCATATGGTCCCCTAGAGCCTTCCAGGATAACTTCTGAGCTTAGAGCCAGGAGTAACCCCTGAGCGCCACTGGGTGTGGTCCCAAAACCAAATAAACAAACAACAACACAATACTATTCAAATGTATAAGGTATTCTATACTTTATTTAATCTTCCCCAGTAATAGATATGAGTGCTGACATTTTAACCAGGAGATCCTCCTAATCAAGTGATATAGGTATTACACACACACACACATACACACACACACACACACACGCATGCACGCACGCACACATACACACACTTAACTTGTTTTAAAGAATAAAAAATACAAAATAATTCTAAACTGATAAACACTTTGAACTCATCTATGAAAAAATTCCTAAAAGTTTAATTTATGACAAAAGTGAGGCACGAATCAATTTATTTAACACATAGCTAAATTGCCCAACAAAAACCAAGAATCGTTTACATTTCCCAAAGAATTTGTGAATGTGTGTATTTGAAAATACATTGCTTTACATTTTTGTTATTGTAGCCAATTAGCGAAAAATGGAATATCATCAGAGTGTCGGTTTGTGTTTATCTGTTGAGAGTATTTAAAATAATTGCACATTCTTCTATGTTTAAGTTGTGCAGTACATATTCCTCTAGAGAAAATGTGCAATCACAATATTCTAGTTGTTGAAGATGAAAAGTTGAAAATAACTTAAATTCACACATGTTAAAATTGGAAAATCATTGACAATGCTCCATATCACAATGGGCATATTATTTCATTCTTTCATATGTCTTGGGTAGTTGGATAAATATCCTTTTATTTATTTATTATTTAAGTAAATAATAGAATCAATCCCAGTTGCGGGGCCAGGGATATAATATAGATCTGGATTTGATCCCCAGCCAAATCACCCATTTTGTCAGCCAGGAGCTATGACTAGTGCAAAGCTAGTCATGCAAAGCAAACCTAGAAAAAGTCTAATAGATGTAGCCCAACACACCACACTTACACACACATATTTACACCTACACGCACAGACACCACTATCAGTTTCTATAAATAACTGGTGCATTAGATCAACATTATTGTATCTATACTACATGTTTATGTAGAACTTATACCTGCTATTAAATTTAATTTCATCCTTTGTGGCTTGTAGAGTAAAGGTGTATACAAAGGTGGAGAATTTAAAAAGCAGATTATCATAAAATAGGATGTCATTTATTTAGTGCAGTTTCAAAAAAAACAGCATGTATGACAAATATTTACTATTTTGGAGAAGAATGAGGTCTGATAGAAAAATATTATCTTATTTTGCATGATATTCTTAAATAATTTTGTATGAACTTTCTATTTCCATATTATGCTTTTTGAAGTTTTTGGACAAATTGTACAAATATAAATAAATAAATTGAGAACTTAAGTCCAACACCAAACCATTCCAATTTCTTGTGTTGGAAAATGAGATGATATGATATTAGCCATTTAGCATTTTATATTTTAATGTTTTTGTGAAATTAAAATGCTAATATTAATTGTACAGCTATTTGCCATTTAGATTTCAATTTTTTAAACTTTCTTTGAGATATTTATATATATTTTATAATATCTTTATTTAAACATCTTGATTACAAATATGATTGTGATTAGGTTTCAGTCATGTAAAGAACACCCCCCTTCACCAGTGCAACATTCCCACACCCAATGTCCCAAATCTCCTCCATCCCACCCCCCCACCTGTACTCTAGACAGGCTTTCCAGTTCCCTCATTCATTCACATGGTTATAGTAGTTCTCAGCATAGTTATTTCTCTAACTGCACTCACCACTCTTTGTGGTGAGCTTCATGAAGTGAGCTGAAAGTTTCAGCCCTCCTCTCATTGTCTCTGAGGATTGTTGCAAAAATTACTTTTATTTTTCTTAAAATCCATAGATGAGTGAGACTATTCTGCATCTCTGTCTCTCCCTCTGACTTATTTCACTCAGCATGATAGATTCTATGTACATCCATGTATAGGAAAATTTCATGACTTCATCTTTCCTGATGGCTGCATAATATTCCATTGTGTATATGTACCACAGTTTCTTTAGCCATGCATCTGTTGAAGGGGATCTTAGTTGTTTCCAGAGCCTGGCTATTGTGAATAGTGCTGCAATAAATATTGGTATGAGGAAGGGATTTTTGTATTGCATTCTTGTGTTCTTAGAGTATATCTCTAGGAGTGGAATAGCTGGGTCAAATGCGAGCTCAATTTCCAGATTTTGGAGGAATCTCCATATCACTTTCCATAGAGGTTGGACCAGATGGCATTCCCACCAGCAGTGGATAAGAATTCCTTTCTCTCCACATCCCGACAGCACTGATTGTTCTCATTCTTTGTGATGATGTGTGCCAATCTCTGTGGTGTGAGATGGTATCTGATCATTGTTTTGATTTGCATTTCCCTGATGATTAGTGATGAGGAGCATTTTTTCATATGCCTTTTGGCCATTTGTATTTCTTAATATCCAAACTATGCAGGGCACTGACAGAACTTTACAAGAAAAAAACATCTTATCCCATCAAAAAATGGGGAGAAGAAATGAACAGACACTTTGATAAAAAGGAGATATTTATATTTTAATCACTTACGATTAAACAATAGTAAAGCCATACTGAATACAACTCCCTCCCCATAAACTTTTCCTAGAATAATAAAGGATGACAACATGAGATCTAAGATTATACACACATTTAAGTTCTGTATTTGTCATTTATTATTTGTGAAGTCTTCAAGAAGTACATTATTTTTACTCACTGTTTTCATTTTCATGTTTAATAATTTCCTACTTATAATTTATTTCCTGGATACAGCAAAGTCACATTGATCACCAATTACCTATGTACACCTGCTTGGTGTTCTTCACAACTGGTGAGCCCATATAATTATCTGTAAATAATGGGCTATTAGTGGATATGACATATATCATTTCCCTGCATAAAAAGTAAGAGTTAATGATCAACACTGATTCATTATTTCACATACTGAAATGACTAAGTGTAGAAAATAAATTCTCCAAAATCTTCCCCTTTAGGAGTTTTAGTGTTGTAAACTTTGTAAAAGTAATATTTATATTTATTTAACATTTATCTTCCAGAGTTGGAGAATACTAATATAGAATTATTCATAAAAATAAATGCTGTAGTGATCGAGAAGTCATAATGTAATAGTACACTATAACAAAGTTAGATGCTATTTTTCCATACAGTATCAGGGAGAAACAGCTAAAGTTTTACAATCCATGTAACTTAATAGTTACAATTGTTCAACTCTGTCATTACAATGCATGGAACGCCAATACATTTCATGAAAGCAATCATGGGATATACGCAATGAACTAGTGTTGTTGTGTTCCAATTACACTTGCTTACAAAATGATTAGTGACTTACATTTGGCCCAAGGTCAGACATTTCTGTGTCCTCTAAAACTTAATATCGTATTGATTTGATTATAATGATGATTATGTTGATGATAATGAAAGAAAGGCATTCAGTTAATTCACACGCATTTAGAAATCTTTTAAATGTACTTGGAATTTTATTTGCTGTGGGAAATAAATGTACATACACTAAACATTCTCCATGTGGCAAGCAATCTGTTAGATTTTTTTATATACATAATAATAGGCTGACATTTTGAAGATAGGGATCTTGAGATACAGAGAGGTTAAATGAGGAATTCAAGTTAACTCTGTTAGTAAATCTCAGATATAGAATTAGAATCTAATTTTATTTGACCCCTAGTTTAGAGCTAGCCCTGTTTTCCAGGGACTATAATGTTGAACAAGTAAGACCCAGAGGTATACTCATAAAATCATCTTTCCTCATTATTGCTTCTCCAAACCAATATTTGAGCTATAGTTTCCTCTCATGTAATAAAAGTTGAACAGATAGCCTCGAGAGTTTATCTCTTCATTCTTGTTCATTCTAAGATAAAAATAATATTACATAAATAATCATCTAGACTCAATTAAGTAGTTAATAGAGCAGGTCAAGAATTACAATAAAACTCTGAACTTGGTCAAGGAAATCTCTGTTGCAACATTAGTTCAAGCCTTGCTAAAGGGCAAAAAAAAAAGAACACATGGGTCTGAGAAAAGCAGATAGTGGAGATAGAGACGGGGGGGGGTAGACAATTTAACAATTTTACCTTTTTAAGATTTTCATTAACATAACATATCTTTGTGATTAATTTTTTAATGAGGGGTTTAATATTGGGCCACACTGACAATACTCAAGGCTTATTTCTATTTCTGGGCTCTGCTACTACTCTGAGGTAAAGTAAGGATGCAAGGGAAGCAAATAAGATCCTCATTTTGCTCAAGACCGAGTGCCTTATCCATGCGCTATCTCTCCTTCCTGTCTTTTAGCTTATTTTTTTCTTCCATTTTTGACCCTGATTTGCTTGAAATAGGGAAGTGAGACTAGTATTCTTATCTCACTTAGAATTCCTATCTCATTGACAGCAATCTATGATCTGTGAAAAGTATCCAAAGGTGATTCTTTCTCTTCAAATATCATCAGTCTTTGCTGAGAAAGTGTAGTGTACTCACATATGTAGCTTCCTTTATCAAAAGCACCTTTTCTTCCTTGCTGATCCTTTATCTCGCACAATTCCTCTTCTGTCAAGTTGTGCACCTCTCTCCGGAGCATCTAAAATGACACAAATTTCTCTCTTACTCTCTCTCTTACACCACACACTCAGTCACACACACACACACACACACACACACACACACACACACACACATACACAATGCTAGTGGCACTTGAAGCTTTCTCAAGCTCCAGTTATTTCTTTTAAGTTGTCATATACTTGGTGTCATTGTTTGATTTTCTTTTTCTGATTCTGCCACATTCAGGATTATTCAAGATCTACTCTTCGTGCAACCTATTTCAGTGGTTCAATTTGGGGAGCAAATATGGTGCCTGGATTTGAACCCACTATAGCTGTGTACAAGGTAAATGTCCTACCCAATATTCTATACTCTCTGTCCCATCTTTTTTTCTGGGGGGGTAAGCATACCTGGAGATGCTCAGAGTTTACTCCTGGCTATGGGCTCAGAAATTGCTAATGACTTGGGGGATGATATGAAATGCTGGGGGATCAAAACAAGGTCTGTCCTAGGTTAGCGTGTGCAAGACAAATGCCCTACAGCTTGTACCACCACTCTTGCTCCATCTCTGTCCCATCATTTTACTAACTTAATGGAAGGTAAAAAATAATGTTTCCTTTCTCAAGATTTCATCCATACTTAAAGATTCAGAAACAAACATTAACTAAATTTAATCTTGACACTTTAGTTTCTTTAACAGTTTGCTACCCTTTCCCCCAAAAGTGTGAGAGACCATTCCCTCTGGAGCATTAGAATAATCCAGAAAAGCAAAGACAGGGGATGTTATTAGAGGATGCTTTTAGTATTTTCACTTAAAGAAGCTTAGATTGTGTGTTTTGTGGGAGCACTGAGTGCCTTCCCAAAAAAGAGATAGAGGCCAAAGAAGTATTGGAAACTGTTTAACTCAAGGGCAATTTTCTAAAATTTTCAAATGAATGAAGTATTCAACCACCTTCTCAGTTATCCATGGTTAAATGACTGAAATCTCCCAATGAAATGTCAGAGAAGCGAATGGCTATTATTCTACAGTATATATAGAAACGTTTTAATGGTTTTATATAAAACTCTAAATTATTCCATTTTTTTTCTTAAAGCACTTGCAGTTTGGTGTGAATATAAAACTAACACTCCAGAAATAGTTACACGTTTCTGATGAATCAGGAGGTACTTAGAGGTCAAAAAGTTCATTCCATAGCTGAATAAATGAATATTTCTCAGTATTTGCTATTTGTGAAATGATAGTTTGGGGCTTAAGGGAGATTGAAAGCAAATATAGGGTGAGTTTTTGTTGTTTGTGTCATTCATTTGAGAAATTCATTTTAATAAAAACCCCATTTCCTATTTATTTTAAACTGAGAAGTATGTCTTTTATTTGAAGTGAGGGAATGCCCATATCTGATATTAATCTGAGACAATTTCTGACATTTAAGACCATATGGTCCCCCAAGCCAGGAGCGATTTCTGAGCACATAACCAGGAGCAATCCCTGAGTGTCACCGGATGAGGTTCAAACCCCTCCCCCCCAAAAAAAAATACTGACTATTGTTCACAGATGGAAGTGGCGATCCAAATTCCCAAATCAGCGAATTGCTATAGAGATTGGCAGAACTATGGCAGAGAGACAGCAGCAGCAGTAGGGCAGCATTACAGAAGAGCATGAGGATGCCAAGAGGAACTTGTACCTGAATGACCCAAGTGGGAAATTCCCAAATGTCTTGACACAGAAATGAGACCAGATACCTGCAGAAGAAGCAATGGAATTACTAGATGGAAGTTAGATCGAAAACGTTAGCTTGAGGGAAGAAGCAGGAGCGAAGATGCTGCTGGAGGAGGGCACAGTTTTAAGCCATACTAGTAGCAACACTCACTGCTAGGCTGCTAACACTGCTAGGGGAATGTCTGGAAGTACAGTACTTACACCTAAGGCCAGACTCAGAGCGACTAGACTCTGAGCTGTCAGCTGGCCCAGACCAACCTACCAAAGGGATACAGACAATATTATTGAGATAGTTAACTAAGGCTAAGCCATACAGGAGGGGCACACAGCAGGGTAACTGTGAGTTGACCAACCAGAACAGTGAGAATGTAGTGAGGTCAATTTGCTTCAAGGCTTCACATTGCTCTTAGTAAAGGTAGCACAAAAAAGCTACCACACATAGCAAAGGTCACCAAAAAAGAAAAAAAAAAGAAAAGAGAATAAAGAAAAAGAAAAAAAGAAGAATCACAAAACCCCACCACATCTAGTACATAAGATGGGAGTTTCAATAACTCAACCAATTTCAGCCACCTATATAGCCTCTAGGATAAAGACTTTAAAGAGAAATATGATGGATGTTCAAAACCTAAAAAAAAGAAAAGAAAAGAAAAAAGAGAGAAAGGAATAAACTGAAACAACAGCAAACAAGACTCAAGAGCTTAAGCTAGGAGTTTAAAATGGGAATACTTTAAACTGAAGTAATGGGTATGAAAAATCTGGTAAGCAAAATAAAAACTCACTGGAAAACCTACCAGCAGTGTAATCTGCCAACAACAGAATACATGCAATGGAAGATGAGATGCGTTACACCTCCATTCAACAAAGGAACTGGAAAAGAGCCTTACAAATGGCTGGAAACAATACTCAAAATAAGCAAACAGGCAACAATATTATTTGGGACACATTCAACAAGAGCAGCATAATAATCATGTGGTGTCCAGAATTGCAGGAAGGAAATTCCAATAAATAAGCAACAATCAAAGTTATCATTGCTGAGAAGTTTCCAGAAATGAAGAGTGCTTGCATCCACATTCTGGATGCCCATGGAGTGCCAGCTAAAAGAGGCCCAAAAAAAAGTATTAATGGGCAAATTAATCACAATAATGAAATCTCAAATAGGAATAGAATACTGAGGCAGCAAGATCAAAAATAGATGTTACATACAAAGAAGCTTCTTTAAGATTTACAGCAGATTTATGACAAGTAATCCTTGAGGCCCAAAGGTAGTGGTGGTATATAGTGAAAAAAACTCAAAGAAATAGATATCTCACAATAAATACTTCACAGCCAGAATTCATTCAGAACCTCCACAATGCTGATGCAGATGCCATCTGCACTCCTATGTTCATTGCAGCATTATTTACAAAAGCAAGTCAGGAAACAACCCAATTTCTGAGAATATTTGAGTAGGTTTCACAAAAAATTACAACCTACAGTTGAGTAGGTTTCAAAAGAAACCATGGTACATTTACTCAATGGAATATTATACAAACATTAGAAAAGATGAAGTCATGAAATTTTTATATAAATGGATAGACATGAAGTCTATTATGTTGAATTAAATTAAATTGAAAGAGAGATGGATAGATATAGAAAAATCTCACACTTTTATAAGATATGAGAAAAGTACAAGATAGTATGGTAATAATACCCATAGAAATAGAGAGGAGGGTCAGGATGACCAGTAAATTTGAGGAAACTTGCTAGAAATAGTGGAGCAGTGCATGTAGAGCAAAGAAGTGTCCACAAATAATAATATTTGGAACTGATTTCTTGGGCTTTGGATAGAGATAATGTGATATGCATAGTATTTCTTCATTAACAATAGTGCAAACCAGAGTGTTTATAAACTAATAGAGATAGAGTGAGAGCATTATAGAAGAGCAAAGCTGCCTGACCCAGAGGCAGGCAATGGGTGGGAAAGAGGGGAAGATATAGAGACATTGATGATGAGAAACATTTGTGGGTGAAGGGTGATAAATGTTGTAAGACTGACAGTCAATTATGAATGACTTTGTAACCATGAATGGGTTGATATCCTGATATCCCATATGGTCCCCCAAGCCAGGAGCGATTTCTGAGCGCATAGCCAGAAGTAACCCCTGAGTGTCACTGTGTGTAGGCCAAAAACCAAATCAAAACAACAACAACAACAACAACCTAATGAGCCAGTTGTAAAAATAGTTAAAAATATGGAATAAAAATATTACCTTTTTCTACTTGGAGTATAAATTAGAAAAACTTCATTTGATAGCTTGCTAATAATTTTAGCTTGGCTAAAATTGGCCAACCTTCTAGTTTAGTGATCTTTCTGTCAAATATTTTCCATAAACACATGTTCAAATACCTGTATAAAATTATCAGTAAATGATTTCTTAGCAGCACAATTCATGAATTAAACAAATAAATCAAAAGAACAAAAATGAAATAAATAACTACCTAATGACTCTGGATAAGTTTTATGATTTTTACATTTACTCTAGTAGAACAAAATTAAAATAATACTTCAATACTTAAAAATACTTAAATAGTGGGACCGGGAGATAGCATGGAGGTAAGGCATTTGCCTTTCATGCAAAAGGTCATCGGTTCGAATCCCGGTGCCCCATATGGTCCCCCGTGCCTGCCAGGGGCAATTTCTGAGCATGGAGCCAGGAGTAACCCCTGAGCACTGCCGGGTGTGACCCAAAAACCAAAAAAAAAAAATACTTAAATAGTAAATGTATATGTATTTGGCAAACACAATTATCAACAGAAAAAGCAAATTCCAAAGCACATTTGTAAAATACTTTTAAAAGTCAGTAGAGTAACAAATCCATAGCCAATATTATTCTTTGTTTGTTTTTCTTTTGGGGTCACATTCTGCAGTTTTCAAGGACTGCTTCTCACTGTGTGCTCAATGTCACTCCTGACAGGCTCGGGGGACCATATGAGATGCAGGAATTCCAATCGGGGTCTATCCTCTGTTGACCACGTGTAAGGCAAACACCTTATCTCTGTACTATTGCTCTTTTCTTTTTTTTGGGGGGGGGTCACACGCAGCTCTCAGGGGTTACTCCTAGCTCTACACTCAGAAATCACTCCTGGCAGGCTCAGAGAGCCATATGGGATGCTGGAATTTGAACCACCAACCTTCTGCATGCAAGACAAATGCCTTATCTCCATGCTATCTCTCCAGCCCCAACATTATTCTTAATGGTGCAAAACTGAAAGCATTTCAGCTGATACCAGGTAACGACAAGGATGTCCTCTGTCTCCACTCTAAACTAACATTATAATAGAAGACCTAGTGACAGCAATGAGGTTAAAAATGATGCAAATTAACAGTAAGTCAGATTATTTCTAATTGCAGATGACATGATATGTACATGAAATATTTTAGAGTCCACATGACATATGTTCATTGTGGGAGGCACTGCTGTATTGTAAAATGTATGAGTTCTTATCCCTAGAGATAAGAGATATGTAAAATTTCCCCTTAGTTAATATGCCTTTGCAAAATGAAATGATGTTATATTATATTGCTGGTGCATTTGGGGGTGAGAGTGTTAGGCTCCATATTCTCTGTTCCCTCGTTTTGATCTGAAATTTATCTCAGACAAGACTTTTTCTAATAGGTTTTGTACCTAATAGAAAGGTGTACAGGTGAAGTTAAGGAAGAGGAGAAATAAAATAACAAGACAAAAAATGTCTGTATGCATATATACACATATATATAAAATAATTTACATATAAATAAGATATAAAATATATATTATATAAATATATATAATATAAAATCTATATTATTTATATATAAAAAGTAATTAAAGGAAAATGATGCAGGAGACTACCTTACATTGGGATAAATAGGGTAAGAGATAGTATTATATATGGCAACAATTTGATCTAAGAACAGGCTATCCTATCTCGCCACCTGATGATAAGATGGAATCAGAGGACATGTCATCCTTTATACTGTGCAAAAACCAAGATCGCTAACTACAGAAGACTGACTGTAACAACCATAAATGGGCAGAACTTATCCTGGGATCAGTAAGAAAGACCCTAGACTAGGCTATGGCCTATGATCTGCACAACAACCAAGATCCCTAATTCCAGAGGTCTGAATGAGACAACTGTTACTGAGCAGAACTTCTGGAAACATAATGAAAAACTCTATCCTAGACTTCGTACTAGGTTCAGTGCAAAAACCAAGACCACCATGTACAGAAGACTGATTAAAACTACAGTGATGGGACAGAACTTCTAGAACCGTAAAGAAAGACTCCATTCTAGATTCTATCTTATGACCTGTGCAAATACCAAGATCTCTAGTTACAGAGGCTTCATTTTATCATCCATATCAGAGCAGAAAGTTTTCAGACACCACAAAAAGACCTTGGAGTGTAAAAATGAGCATGTATGGAGCCTGTAGTTATGACAGTATGCTCCAAGGGTGGAGAAAACCTTTATCTCTTAGGTCAAGGGAATTCCCTTTCTTATCTTCCCAATATTTTCTGTGCCTATGCAAAAAAAAAGAGAGAGAAAAAAAAAGAAAAAAGAAAAGAAGAGGGGCTGAGCGGTGGTGCTGGAGGTAAGCTGCCTGCCTTGTCTGCGCTAGCCTAGGACGGACCACGGTTCGATCCCCCGGTTTCCCATATGGTCCCTCAAGCCAGGAGCAACTTCTGAGCGCATAGCCAGGAGTGACCCCTGAGCGACACCGGGTGTGGCCCCCCAAAACAACAACAACAACAACAAAAAAACCCCAAAGAAAGGAAAAGAAGAGAAAAGATAGAAAGAAAAGAAAAAAGAAGCATAAAATTTTTGTTTTATTTTTGTTTTATTTTCAGTTTTGTTTTTATTTCAGAATAGTGATTATTCTTTTGTTGTGTTTATTGCTGTGGTGCTTTTTGTTTTGTTTGTTTGTTTGATTTGTTTTCATTTTTGCTTTCTTGTTTGTCTATTTTTGTTGCATTTTTGTTGTTTTTCTTCCTTTATCCCTATCTCTTAAATTAATATTTATAAACTCTAGATTATATACTCTAGTTCTTTCTTTGATTTTTCCCCTTTGATTTTCCCCCTTTTTTCCTTCAGACAGAACCACATATCTTGAATCATCTTGTTCTGTCTCAAAAATGAGGGGGAAATAATGGATGGTACCAAGGCCAATCACACATATGAACATTGAGTATAAATTAAAAAATGATCAGACTTAAACACCAAATCCAAAACCAACAACAACAGAATAGATACCCAATCTACACCAAGCTAGACACAGTGAGGACGACTTATTCTAGCAGCCTAGCAAAGGAGGGGGGTCTGGAATGCATGCTGGGAACAGGGGTGGAGGGAGGATGACACTGGTGGTGGGAATGCCCTGATTCAATGTCATTATGTACCTAAAATATTACTGTGAAATATTTGTAATTCACTTTGGTCAAAATAAAAAGTCATTTAAAAAACAAAACAAAAATTCTAAAGAGTCCACAACAAAGCTCTTTGGAATAAGAAATCAAAATATCAATATGGCTGGCACAAAGCCAAAATCAAAAATCAGACACTTTCAATATATACATAGATTGAATCAGAAAAGAAAGAGATAAAATAATCTATTCCACTAAAAATTTTATCCTAAAACATCAAATAACTAGGAATTGATTCAGAGGTGGAAGATCTATACCATGAAAACTTTAAGTCACTTGAAAAACAGAATCAAATCTTACCAAATGGAAAAATATTCTATGCTCTTGGATTTAAAAAATAATAATGCCAAAATGACCAGCATACCTAAACTACTATAGAAACTCAATGCAATTCCCATTGAGACTACATTTTTCAGGGACTTAGAATAATCAATTACAAAGGTTATGTGTAATGATGAAAGAGTCTAAGTTGTCAAAAAACATTGAAAATAAGAAAATCAGGAGTCTTGAAACTATGAAACAACTTGGTGTTGAGGTATGGATAGATTATCTTGCCAATGGGTCAATATAGATTATCCAATGACTAACCCCCAAATATAGCGTCAACTCATTTTCACGAAGAAACTAAGGTCATGAAATGGAGTAAAAGAATCACTTCAGAAATATTGCTGACAAACCTTGATTACTACATATAAAAAAACGTTGGGCTTATATTTCAATTCAATTCAAGTAGAACAAAGACCTGAGATAAGACCAGAATCTATAAAATACATTGAGGAAAATACAGGCAGAGCAATTAAAGATCTAAACCTTAAGGATGTTTTCAATGAAAATCTGAAGTGCTTAGGGAAAAGATGAAAGAATCAAAAATAAGTAAATGCGACTACACCAAAGTAAACTTTCTGCATATCAAAATACACAGAGAGAGACAAAAATTAAGACAGCTAGCTGACTGGGAGAAATATGTGCAGATTAAGGAGTTGATATCCAATATCTATATCTATATCTATATACTGATATACATATCAGTATTCATAAAGATAAACATTAACAAAACTCAAACACCCTATCAAAAATGGGAATGGGAAATGAATAGGAACTTTTGAGGAAAACTAATGGGTGACCAACATAAAAATGTTTATTATCACTTATTAGGGGTATCCAAATCAAGAAAACAATGAACTACCATCTCATAATACTGAAAATGCACACATTAAAATACTGGGAACAGTATACGTAGTGGGAATAAAGTGATAAAGGAACACTCATACACTGTTGTGGGAATATTTATCTGGTTCAGACACTATGGAATATGATATGGAGGACTCAATGAAAACTTTAAATGGAGCTGCCATATAACCCAGAATTTCTATTTTAGGATATATATCTCAGAATAGAAAAATATTAATTTAAAAGTATGTATCGGGGCTGGAGCCATAACACAGTGTGCAGGGTATTTTCCTTGTACAGGGCTGATCCAAGTTTGATCTCCAGCATCCAATTTGATCCCTATATCCTGCCAAGAGTGATTATTGAGTGCAGAGTTAGGAGACAACCCTGAGCACCACCCACAAATCAAAAAAAAATGTATTGCACCATTATTCTTTAAAGTTTTTGGCACAATAGTTAAAATTTGGAAGAAGCATAGATGTTCAACACCATAAAGATGCCATATATAGGACATTGTGGAATATTATGGAGGTGTAAAATTGATGAAATCATACAATTTTCTGCATGGAAGAAACTGGGAAATATTATTTTAAATGAAGTAAGTTATAATAATAAGAAAATAATAGAATAAACTAACTTATCTGTGCTATTTAGAATAACTGAATGAGAAAATGGAATGATGTACAGATTGTGTGAGGATGCCTAGAGCACCTTCGTGATCACCCAGAATGTAGGGAAAAAGAAAAAAAATCAAATAGTGATGGGTGAGATATAAGAGACTGATAAGGAGCTACAGAGGACATTTGTCAAGGGGGTTTAGGTACATGGGAAGTGATAGGAATTACAGAGCTACATATACAAATCACAGAGTCAACACACTAAAAGATCATAAGATCCAAACTTTAACAACATATTTTTAAAAGTTGCTTGTTAAGATTGCAGGCAATCTTGTAGACAAGTGGGCAGTGTATTTGTGGGTGGGGCTGTAGAGGAAGGATGTTCAGAAAAACGGTGAAAGAAATTTGACATTAGTGGCAGGATTGGTTATGAAATATTATATGTCTAAAACTCAAGTATAATTAACTTTGTAAATCATAGTGATTTAGTAATATTATTTTTAATTATGAGGAAATGATATTGTATTTGTGTAAGAAAAATATATAGGCATAAATTGTATAATATGAACTGTAAGTTTGCAAAAAAAAAAAACAACCTGAAATAATATTGCCTAACAGTGCTTGAAAACATGGGAGGAAACGTAATAAATGAAAGCAATAATAGGAGTTAACTTTAATATATGCTTTTTGTACTATGATTATGAACTCTGTGATTACACTGCTCATTTAAAATACATGGAAATGATTAGTGAGAAAATTCAGGAGAGAGGAGAAAGGAGTGGCCAGAGCATGTGATTGATTAGAGAGAGAAGTAGGGGAGACAAGTATATTAAAATTATTTTATTTATTAAGCTGGTTGATGAACAAATATTTGATTATTTTATCCTCTGTCCTGTCTGAAAAATAATATTCTAGACTAAAACTTGAATTGTAAAATCTATTATCACAGAAAAAACTTCAGAGGCCAATTTTGGAAGTCAAAAACTACATATCAATGTTTCAGTTTTGTTTGTGATATGTTAAAATATTAACTACTTATGTCATAGAAGTACAGAACATTCTCTGATAAGCTATGTTAAAATCAAATTACTGGTACAGGATAAAAGCAATCAATGCTGCAATATATTTTCCCCAGTTTTCACATAATTTGTACATTTATTAAGTCTGTTTTTGAAATCAAATTATTTTGACACTACCTTTATGAGGAAAATGCATGTGACAGCTGCATGATCAATGGCAATTTTTGTTTATGATTCTGTTTATTTAAGTATAACCATGATTTCATATTAATTTTGGGCAATGCTATTTTAATTTACCTTTAAAGTAAACCTAAAATGGCCAGAATAGATGCTCTGGTTTTATCCCAAGCAGTACATAACATTAAGTCTCCATCCCTGATTGTTAAGTGGTGATCAATGAATACTTCCAGGATGGTAAAATTAGTTTATGGTTCCACTTAGTACACCACATCTCTTTTTGCCTAATTTAAGAGTTTTCTTATGACAGGAGAATTTTCTTGAAATGTTTCTCTACCATCTTTCAAATGAATAGAGGCGTGCGTAAAAACCTCAATGAAAGATGTATCAAATCAAAATCAGGACCAAATATTACATAAAATGAGACAACAAATAAAATCGACCTTTATTATCTAAAAAATCTATTGAATGCTCAAAATTAATCATTCTGGCTTAGAGAGACATTACAGTCATTAAAGCATTTGTTTTGCATCCATCTGCCTCTCGTTGAATCCCTAGAAAACAATTACGTGTTCCTAACTCCAAGAGAGTCACCCCTGAGTTGAAAGAGCCAGGAATAGCCCATAAACTATTTTATTCCCTGGATTAACTCCTGCTTAAATAATAAACCTTAAAATCCTACTTCAATAATGAAAACATAGCTAAACAATTAAAAATATAATTATGTTATCCTAACCCTACCAAGTATATAAGGCTGGAGAGAGAGAGAGTTCAGTGGTAGGGCATTTCCTTGCACATTGTCAACCTGCATTTGATTCCAGGCTTGATCCCTGCTATCACATATGATCCCCTAAGCATCGACATGAGTAAATTCTGAGTAAATAGCCAGGAGTAACTCCTCAATATGGCCCAAATCACCGATGAAAAAACTCATATATACACACACACACTAACATATATATGACTACATTTAGGCCATTCTAAAAGTTCTTAGAATTTTTACTGTCTCTCTCCACCAGATGTCTATAAATGAATGTACACATTCTAAGATATTGTACATACATTTGAAAAATGCATACAATTATAGGCCGATTTTAATATCTTAGTAATAAGACTTTAATGTAAACTTAATTTTTCAACACTTGTCAATGTCATCTAAAACTAATTTAGAACAAATGAAAAAATTCTAAACAAATTGAAAACCTCTTAACTATTTCACAAAATTAATTGTCATGCTTTGTTTTATTATACACACATTTTCATGCTTTTTAGGATATATAACTTAATTATTCATACATAAATGTTGCCACAAGTATTTATTATAGTGAGTCAAAATTAAAAAAGAATTCTTATTTACATCAAAATTCAAAATTTTGCTTCTGTGGACCATAATTTCAACAACAAATTGTTTTTAAAAAGGCTTAGGGCAGATCTTATATAAAATGAGTTAAGTAATAATACCTACTTCTCAAGTCCTCCAATAAATAAGATGATTTTCATTTATGGTAATAATAAGAAAGAAAATTAAACCTTATACATTAAAACTGCATTTAAAAAGTGTTTGTTGGTAACTCCATATTAAAATGTAAATAATCCAAATTATTCTTCTCTTTTTTTCTCTTCACAGAATAAATACTGATGTATTATACTCAACAGCTATATATTGAAATAATTCAAACCTGCCATTTTTGTCTGAATTCAAGTTTTTCAGTGGTATTTTTACTGTAAAAAATCATAGATTAAGTTAAGGGTTGGAGGCAACATAATGCTCACCTGCTGAGAATACGTTTTAACCCCATTACTCATGATGCATTTCTTCTTTTTAAACAAACAGGTAGTGGTTCTATTTTTTGTTCAGAGAACACAGTCTGCTTGTTTTGAAAACTAGTCATATATTGGATGTCCTGACCCCCTGCTATAGTAAATTCCACAGGCTGAAGTTGCACACTATGAAAAGTGGTATTCCACTAGAGGGGTTCATGAAGAAAGTGAAAGTCTCTCAAATTAATTTCTCAAACTGCCCTGAGCCCCAGCCATCTCCCTTCAATTCTTTGCAGTTACTTAACACTACTGGACTAGTTGAGTCTCAGTGAGGTTTCCCTATGGCAATATTTCCTTTTCAAAGGGCAGTTGCCATGGTGGTGTAATTTTGTGCAACGAGTGGGAGCCTTTGTGATGGACCAAGCTGGCCTGTTAGATAACAAGCACAAAAACTCAAAGTTTAAGCTGAAAGAACTTTGTCAAACTCTCAGTTGAAAGTCAGAAGAAAGTGCTTCCTGCGATGAAAGTGTGCTGTCTTTTCCAAGCATCATCAAACTGCAAGGGGCTCTTGATACTTAAAAGGCTTTATTACATGTAGGTAGACCTCTAAGTTTCCAACTGAGCATGCAGATTACAAAACTGTACATAGAATTAGTTCAAAGGAGAGAATAAGAGTTTTGAGTGAAAACTCCTGGATTATTTGCTGTCTTATCTCATACTATGTAAATGGATGTTATTTCCTAGAATTCTCTTTAGCTCTTGTTCTTACATGATCGTTCACACTGATAGTCATTTTACACTTGGCTCTCCCTCATATTAAATAAACCTCTGTCTAAAATTTACTTTTGAAATGGTAAATTTTAGCAAAGTTTTATATCCATATAATATTAACAGGCTAAAATATGAGATAGATTTAAAAATGATAGAATTATATTCAGAGAAAGCTGATTAGCAACAGACTTTATTTCTGTTGAGCCACTTATAATCTCTGGTTCATGACTACCATTTTCTTTCACTATCTCAGTTCATCCTTTGGCATCCATAATAGTTGGCAACCAATTCTTCTTTTTTTATTAACAAAAATAATTTCAACATTTTCAAGTTTTCTCTGTTATCAGTCAAAATTCCAGAACCTACAAGCTTTGCTTTACCTACTGATTTTAGTGTCCACAATTATGGTCAATGAAATAGAGAGAAAGTCTTATGAACTCCATAAATAAAGAAAGCAAATATCTGGAAAGATAAAGTTCATGATTTGTCTGATTTGTCTTTTCCTGTTCCCTTGCTCCTTCTTCTCACTGGGGCAGAGTGATGATGATACTTGGAGGAAAAGCATACATATTTATTAAATTTTTAAATTTTTATTGTGGCCAAAGTGAATTACAAATCTTTCGCAGTAATATTTAAGGTACATAGTGACAATAAATCAGAGGCATTCCCACCACCAGTGATGTCCTCCCTCCACCCCCGTTCCCAGCATGCATTCCATATCTCCCTCTTTTACCCTCCAGAATACTAGTATAACTGGTCCCCACTTGTTTTTAATAGACCCACACAATAAGGAGGGCAAGCAGAGTGGAAAGGTAAATGAAGCAATGATTTTATGTGACCCTATGAGTAGTTCTGCCAGCCTTAAACTCTCTACTACCATATTTTTGTTACAGAAAAATTATAGATTATTTGAGTTAATTATTGTCAAGATTCCTGCTACAGCCAGTGGAATGGAGTCATTACTTATGCACACATCATAAAAATCTCTGAGCTATGCTATAATAGCCACAGCTACGTAGCAGTCAGAAAAAACAAGGATTTGAAGTTCAAGAATAGTCTAAATTCCATTATCTTTCATTCATATATTATTGTCCTAAAGTGTTACTTAGATAAAGAGGAGTTAGTCATTATATTTGCAATTCTTCAAGGTTTGCAAGCATAGTTAATACTCTGCAATATAAGGCTTCAACTCTCTTGAGATAAATGATTCTATGCTTTAAGCTTTTCACCATTGACTAGATTTATACTAAAATAAATCATGGTTTGATAAATCTATTAGAATTCAGGTGAATGATATTGAGTAGGCAGGTAAATATAGTTGTCTGGAATTCAGTAAGGATGTTTTGTTGAAAATAAATGTATTTCTCAGTGATATATAAATATTATTTTAAGCTACATCAGTAGATGAGATCACAAAGTAAAAGAGATTAAGAAAAAGAGCAAATGGGATTACTGATTGAAACTCTGCCTTCCATAATAATGTTGCTGGTAAGAGCAAAATATTTAGGGAGAAGGGAATAAATTAATATGCTCTAAAAAGGTAAGGGAAGAAACTTATCAGTGTTTTTATGATATCATATACTATTTTTAAAACAATATACAATATAAACTATTAACTTTAATCATTTGATAAATTTGTAGTGAATATCTTTTCTGTGTTTAAGTATTTCCAAAATGTATTTGTTCCTTTGTGTCATAAGTATCCATTTCAGAAAAAAATAGTTATTGGTGATATTGCAGTGAAAATTTCAGTGTGCTTCTGTGAAAAATATAATGATAATATAAAAGATATTTGAGCAAAGAAATATGGTATTCAAAGGAGCAGTTTTGCCATATAGGCCATATGGAGAAATGAAATGGAAACTAGAAGGAGAAAAAATGTAATTATATGACAAAGGGACATTAGAGTGAAAAATTGTGATGTAAGATAGGGTAGTGAAAAATCCCAGACTAATCAGGATAGCATTAGAGCTGTGTTTACTGGAAGGACTGATTTGAAATAGATGCATTGTAGAGGCCATTCTCCAAGGATCTTTTGAATCCTGAACTCTTGGTTAAGACATTGATTTCCATCTTTTCTAGATTGCTATTTCAAGGATATTTGTATAGTGACTACACTTAGAAAAAAACAGCTTTCTTTATTTATATTTTTTAATTTTATGTTTTTGGTTTTGGGGTCACTCCAGTAATACTCAGGAGTACTCCTGGCTATGCATTCAGAAATCACTCCTGACTTGGGGGACCATATGGAACACCGGGAATCAAACTCAGATCTGTCCTGGGTCGGCCACATGCAAGGCAAATGCACTACTGTGCTTTTACTCTGGCTTTGAGAGAGAGAGCATCTTTCTTTATTAGAAAGATTAAATTTTTTGTAGACCTGTGGGAAAAGATAGTATCTTCCTTTTGAGCAAAAGACAAGTACAGTTATTGTCCCTTAACAGCTATCTAAATTTAGGCCTTTTTTCTATAATGCAATTCATTACCTATTCAACTACCTATCTACTGCTTTATTCTGGAAATTAGGACATGGAACTGGTAAATATTTTTTAATTTTTTTAAATTTTTTAAATGTTATGAGAACAAAGACGCAAAGAAAGAGGACAAAGTGAAGTTACAGTGGGAAGACAATCACCCATAAGCAGAATTCTCAGAAGAAATCCCCTTGAACTTTCAGTCAAAAAACATTAAGAAAAATATGGGGCCGGTGAGGTGGCACTAGAGGCAAGGTATCTGCCTTGCAAGCGCTGACCAAGGAAAGATCGCAACAGAAGTTTGATCCCCCGGCATCCCATATGGTTCCCCCCAAGCCAGGGGCAATTTCTGAGCGCTCAGCCAGAAGTAACCCCTGAGCATCAAATGGATGTGGCCTGAAAAACCAAGAAAAAAAAAAGAAAAAGAAAAACACATGCACTTTTACTTTGTCTCTCAGGTCCCCAGATTGCAGTACATTATAACGTTTCTTAGTAGTACACAAAGCCATCTAGAGCCACAAAATTTATGTAACTCCTTTAACATTGAAGGCATAGTGTTTTTTTATAGTTCCATACACATACATATTAATTTAAGTTAAAGTAAAAAGTTTAGGGGGCCGGGCAGTGGCACTGGAGATAAGGTGCCTGTGCTAACCTAGGACGGACCACGGTTTGATCCCCTGGTTCCCCATATGGTCCCCCGTGCCTGCCAGGAGCGACTTCTGAGCGAATAGCCAGGAGTAACCCCTGAGTATCACCGGGTATGGCCCCCCCAAAAAAAAGTTTAAGTGTTTTTTAAGGATTAGAGTCAAAGGAGCACAGCAAAAATGGTGTTAGAGTGGTAATTGTTGTTTGCATAGGCCCAGCAAAATATGAGGAACCTGGAAAGAAAAAGTCTTGGCTTAAATACAAGGAGAACTTAGCCTTGAAGTTTGCTGGCAGAAGACCAACTCTAGACTCCAGGCATACTAGGCTGTCCAACCCAAGTCATTGTCTGTAGTGCCAATACAATTTTATTTTTCACACAGTTGCTGTTGTTGGTGTTAGGTTTCTGTAGTTAAATATCCTGAAATCTGTGCATATTTAACTTCGATATCAGGATGATGTGGATCATCCTCTAGTTTCACCTCACAATTAGAGGGCAATGCAGAAAGCGTTGTTCTGAAAGCAGGTCTTTGTTGTTGTTAAGTCTTTTGGCTATTAAAGGAAGTCTCTTTTGAGTAGGTCGATGCTAGAGCAGTGGTAGGGTCTTCCCTGGTAGAGGATTGGTTCCAGGTAATGTTATAGACAACCTTGATTGTTTCGTAGATAGCATCCCTGGTTCAGGGCTGAATGGACAATGCCCATACTTTTGAGGTCTGAGCCAGGTCATTATGACAATGTTCAGGGTGGAAAGTCCCATTGCATTACAAGATTTGTGTGTTCCCATCTCTATTAGATAAGAACTTTTTAATGTATAGTACACATCACATATAGCTTCGTATTACTTGAAATTGGTAAATAGTTTTTCAATGTTTTATAAGTTATATTTAGTTATGAAGGGTCTATCATTTAGGCCTACACCCAGGCTATAGTAATTAAGGATTAGAACTAAAGATATATTACAGTAACAATGATACAGCTGACCCTGATTGATTCCCAGCAGTGCAAATGGTCCCCCACAGGCCCCCAGGAATGATTCATTAGCACAGTCAGAAGTAAGCGTTGAGGAACAATGCTTAAAGCTCCAAAGCTTACAGCTCCAAAGGACACAAAGAATTGGGTGGAAAAATTTAATGCTGATAGAAAAGTATATTATAGACAAATGTTTAATAAAGAGGAATGTGATTATTTTTGTCTTCTAATCAACAAATCTGTCTTTTAGTTAACTAAATTTGGTCATTAAGTTGTACTATATAGCTAGTTTCCAAACAATATCTTCACTACATTTTATAGTTAGGCCTAAATAATTACACAATTATGTTTGAAAAATTAAATTATTCAAATAAAATAATTAGTCATCATTGTGAATAATACTTTAACATTTATACTCTTTGAAAAAATATTACAACATTTTTTTACTAGGAATTTGGTTTAAGGACTCAACCATGGACAGTGATGTAGGAAATCTAGCTGCCATATGTTTGTAATATTTGTTAATAACTTTTGAGCTCAGGGAAATAAAAGAATTTTGTGAAATAATTATTGTTTTTTCCTAATAGAAATCCTCTCATGAAGCTGAATATATATGGGAGAACAAAACAATGACAACCACAGACCCACAAAGTCATGAATCCCTCAAAATTTACTAATAGAAAAACATTATAATCCTTAAAAATGACCAAAACTGGGTCCGGAGAGATAGCATGGTGGTAGGGCATTTGCCTTGCATGCAGAAGGATGGTGGTTCTAATCCTGGCATCCCATATGCCCTCTGCCAGGAGCGATTTCTGAACAAAGAATCTGAACACAGCAGGATGTAATCCA